>VDFB02341579.1:0-14225 GCA_007258455.2 Sequoia sempervirens
CTCAAGATAGAGGGATGAGGGATGGGAGAGAGATGGAGGGAGTGAGAGAGAGAGAGAGAGAGAGAGAGAGAGAGAGAGAGAGAGAGAGAGAGGAGGGAGGGTGGGAGGAGATACGGAGAGAGATAGAGGTGGTGAGAGAGAGACAAGAGACTGGGAGGCTGAGGGTGGGAGACTTGAAGGGAGGGAGGGGTGGGAGGAGGACTTGCAGAGAGAGAGAGGGGGAGAGGTGGGAGATGGGGGCATAGAGAGGACTGAGAGAGAGAGGAGAGGTGGTGGGAGGAGATGAGAGGAGGGAGAGAGAGAGGAGAGATGGGGAGGAATTGGGAGGTTGAGGGTGAGCCTTGAGGAGAGAGGGGTGGGAGGAGACTTGACAAAGAGGAGAGGGGTAGGAGGAGATACTTGAGGTGGGGAGGAGAGAGGGAGGGGTGGAAGGAGGCTGGAGAGAGAGAGAGACAAAGTGGGAGAGATGGGGGTGGGAGGGGGTGGGAGGAGGCTAAGAGAGAGAGAGAGAGAGAGAGAGAGAGAGAGAGAGAGAGACAAGAGGGGGAGAGAGAGGGAGTGTGAGAAACAGGGTTAGAGTGAGATAGATTTATCTAGGTAGGGTGGGAGGGAAAGAGACTTGAGAGAGTGGATTGGAGTGAGAGAGAGTAGTCTAGGTAGCGTGGGAGGGAGTGAGACTTGAGAGAGAGACTTCAAAGGGATAAAGAGTTATCTAGTTAGAGTAATGAGGTAGAGAGCGTATGAAAGGTAAAACCTCAACTATCCATCTATGATCATAAACCGCACACTCTCAACATTATCAAAGTGGTCGACCAAAGAGAGGGGAAATATTTTGTTCAAAGAAGGTCATTTGGCAATTACCAAATTTGGCACTCACCAAATGACCTACTTTGGACGAATGAATTGACAGGATTTTCCAAATTTCCTTATATTTTCGTCTATGCTCACTATCACGTTGGCACATCTTTCAATGCAAGTTTATAAAAAAATTGTGATGGCATTAACCTCTCTAGATTAGCTATCTAAATATATAATTCTTTTTTCATTTTGATTCAATCAAGGTTTTGATCCATAACTTCTATTGTAAATGCCTCCATTTTTTTTGTTAAAAACAAACATGTGTTAGTTTTAGGATAGATTTTTACTCATTCATTGAAACGTGAAACAAATTATATTTTTTAAAACTAGACTCCATTCTATACATGATAAAAAAAAATCAATTTTCAATTAGTTTTCAAAAAATTTAGAGGGGAGCACGCTCAAATTTCAGCTATTCAGCATGTGTCCACTTTCAAAATTCATAAAAATTCTATATTCATTAAGAAAATTATCTGAAAGAATGAGGATAAACTACATGGTGTTAACTAATTTCTCACTGTTCATATTTTTGAAATTCTAAAAAAAAGTTAATAAAAAAGGGGGGAGCCTTCAGGCACTATGCTGTTTTATTTGATAAAACCATGACCTATTTTGGGCCCCCCCTTTTTGAGACCCTTAATCTTCATTAATTTAAAAAATAATTAGTAGCTTAGAAACTAGACTCAAAGCACTTCAACTCTTGTTCTTGCTGCATCTTGAAATTTTGAGCGTAACTATCTTTATTTTCTCGTGCAAATCAGATTTTGCTAATTTAAAAAAAAAAGTGGCATCTTAAGATCCAAAATTGTGTCACAGATCCATGCACTTACCCATAATTAAAAGAAAAATATCTCAATCGAGAAGATAATGAGGCTCCATTACCAAAAAGAAGAGAAATAGAGAGGAAAATAGAGATGGATATAGAGATGGAGAGGGAGAGATAAAGAGATAGATAGTTAAAGGAGGGAGGGATAGAAATTTATGGAAGAGATAAATATATAAAGATGGAGAGATAGAAAGATAAATATATATAGAGAGAAAGATATAGGGGTAAAGAGAGATGGAGAAATAAGGAGATAGAGATAAAGAGAGGGAGAGATAGAGATAGGGGAGATAGATAGAGAGAAACATAGTAATATAGATATAAAGGTCTAAGAAGAGAGGGAGGGAGAGAAAGAGAGGGATGGATAGAAAGAGAGACATATCTAGAGATAGAAAGAGAGAAGAATATGGAGATGGAGATGAAGGTAGAGGGTGAGGTGGAGAAATAGATATAAAGATAGAGATATTTAAAACGAGTGATAAATATAGATTGATAGGGAGGTAGGAATAGATATAGGGAGAGATATGGAGGAGATAAAGAGGTATATAAGGAAAGATAGAGGGAGAGGGAGAGAGTGAGAGAGATAGAGAGTGAGAGATGTAGAGAGAGAGAGGGGGTATATATAGAGAGATATCTAAGGAGAGGCTTGATGGTTCTTTTGAATAGTTTCAAAGTTACCCTCAAACCATTGCAAGATGATAAGATCCTTTTGTTTACTAAAATTTGACTAAGTTTGAAAAATTATAAGATCTTCCAAAACCTAGAATTTGCATTATAGCTCCTAGAGATTTGAAACCATTCTCAAACATCTTGAAACTATATACATGAAATATAACTTCATATATAAATACCACATATACTTAAATGTTTATTTCATGTATATAGTCTAAGGAAAAGAGGGAGCTCAGTGTGAGCTATATAAGGAGGTAGAGAGATGGGAAGAGAAAAAAAGAGATCTATTTTTGCTTCTTGAAAATGTGAGCACATTATAGTGCACTCACATTATAACATGAGCACATTTTAATGTGAGCGTGTTATAACATGAGCACATTACAATGTGAGCACATTAAAATGCGCTTGCTTTAAGTATTGTATTGAACCTTGTAGTCTAAGGAGAAGAGGGCAAGTGTGAGCTATATAAGGAGGTAGAGAGATGGGAAGAGAAAAAAAGAGATCTATTTTTGCTTCTTAAAAATGTGAGCACATTATAGTGCACTCACATTATAACATGAGCACATTATAATGTGAGTGTGTTATAATATGAGCACATTACAATGTGAGCACATTATAATGTGACCACTTTTTGGTCCCCCATCTTTCTGCACTTACCTCAAAGTCAATTTTGAATCCACTCAACATGTTGTGAATTAACTAGTGTTGTGCGTGTTTTCATTGTGTTTATTTCATTTCCTAATTTCCATTTCCATTTATTTGATTTCCCCATTTATTTATTATTTTATGCAATTGGAACTTTGAACTCTAACCCTCCAACAAATTAGACTATGGGATTTGGTTTGCATTGGTAGCTTGTAGAAAACTAACAAGTCATATTTTTTTATCAACAAGGCATAACTTCCAAGATTTTTATGCTAGGTAAAAAACTTGGACCATCCACTCAAGCACTTATAGGCTCTAGGGTAACCCATGAGTTTGATTGACAAGGCATGGGGATGCCAAGAAAAGTTTCATGTTTTATTTTGTAAATTGAGGCTTGAAGCCTAAATTGTAGTGTCTTGACTCAAAGTTAGGGAAGCATTTGACAACTATAATTGCAACTTGGACTTTAAAGTTTGAGGTTCTATAAGACACAACATGCACCTTGAGTCTCAAAATCTAAGCTAGTGCAAATTATCTTGTTTGGTTTATTTCTTGAGATGTCAAGGGAGTGGCTTGGTAGGTAAGTTGCATGGGTTCATAAATAGACTTGGAAACCTCGACTCTCCTCTATATCTCATTTTAGTGTTAATCATGGTTTTTTCTCATGGCTGTTTTAAGTCTTCTACTTGTGCCACCTTACATTATGCATTGATGTGCATTTCGAGTGTGTCATTACTCGTTGTTGTGATACCTTGTGCACCAAAGGGTGCATCATGGCTTGGTACATGTTCCTTTTGTATCACAAAAAAATGGTTCATCTTATTTTTAACCATTAAGTGTTAGGTGTAAATTCGAGGTATTGCAATACTTCTAGTTGATTAGATTAATTATTTCGTATTATTAAAATGATAAAAGACAAAAAAAAATCTATTTAGATACATTCTACTACATTTAAGAAAATCGAAATCAACCAAACAAATAATATTACAAAAATATTTACTTCTATATACAATCCAAATAAGTGATCAACACTCCACAATTAAACCACATAAACACTTACAAATAATTAACACTTTGCAAATTAACAAGAAGAAAATATTCAATTAATTAAATTAATTGATAATGATTTTTTTTTATACATAATCAATAGAGATTTCTTGATGATTATAAATCTGATCTAGAAAATATAAAGATTTTTTTATATATTTATTATTATTAATTTTTTTTTTATACATGATCAATAGAGATTTCTGATGATTATAAATCTGATCTAGAAAACATAAAGATTTTTTATATATTTATCATTATTAAATAAAATACATTTATTTTCTATTTTATTTTTAATACTCAAATTATGAATATCTAACTAATTTATACTTATAAATAACCTAACGAAAAATTGTTTTCCTTTACAATTACAGATCGTAAAAGAGTAGTATTCACATTTTTGATAGCAAATTTGCTTGCAATTCGATTGTTAGTGAAAATGGATGCAGGTGATCGTTCTAGCTTTATTGTAGGAATCATTGAGAACAGAGCCAAGGAGGTCAGTGTTACACATCGCTAGTAAATGCCTGTTTATTTCATGGATTTTAGTCTATACATTGGATTTTGACTTGTCATTTGAAAGATTTTCAAACAAAAAAGAAAATACATTTGAATTTTTCCTTTCTTTTGACTCTCTATTTCAATTCAAGTTTCAACTGTAGATATCCACCACTATTTCAATTCATGGTTTGAAACTTATTGAAGCTTAACGAGGCCCGCTTGGCACATATTTGCAGTTCTTTTGAAGGCTATGCTTGATTTCATGTCTTCATTTGCTTGTAGTAGACTTATTTATAATACTTAAGCTTTTAAGCTTCATATTCGCTGCATTTACCATGTTTTTGGAAAGTTTAACAAACAACAATGGTTAATACAATTTAATTTTGTCCCGTTTTTCTAAAATTCATCCGGTATTTAGCTTTATTTTAATAATTGTATTCGATTAAATCTTTTAACCAAATAGAAGCTCAGTGCTGTCTGATCAGCGTAATTTACTGTGTATTTCAAGCAGGGAAGGAATAATCGATATTTATAATGTATGGAAATGTTTCGCTTTAATTTTTTTTTTTTTAATGCAGGTCGGTTTAGCGGCATTTGATTTGAGGACCGCTGCACTTCATCTTTCACAGTTTATTGAAATAAGCCATTCCTATCAGAATACGAAAACGCTGTTGCATTATTATGATCCGACGGCTATAATTGTTCCTCAAATCAAGATGGCTCCGGATGGGATGGCTGGAGTGTCTGCTCTTGTCGATAGCTCTTATAGTCTGACTAATAAGACAATGGATGAAAAATTCTTCATCAAGCGAGATACATTCTGGCTTCATTTAAGCTAAATTTTGATTGAAATAATATTGAAAAAGAACTTTCCAATTCAAAGGTATGTTTTAATCTAGGGTTGTTGCAGGTAATACTAGCGCGAGGTTGCTTTGATGACACAAAGGTACATGTGTGTAATTTAGGGCTGAAAAACATGTAAATGTTATTCAGCAGTTGAATGCAACTTAGAATGCATTGCAACTTTCATCTAAGAAATTTAGTGTTCGCAGGGAGCTACGATGGTTAAGAACCTGGCTGTGAAGGAGTCTTCTGCATTGATTTTGGATACTTATTCCAAACAATACTACCTTAGCCTTGCAGCAACAGCTGCCACTATTAAATGGTATGTCAATCTAAAAGTCATAGTTCTTTATTTCGGTTTTCACAAGTTATTTAGCATTGCTCAACCATAGAAGCAGAAAACTGGAAAAAATTACGATTAATCGCGAATTGCTGGTTTTCGCCACTTTTAACCTCAAAGAATTGCAATCTCGTAAAAATTCGCCTGTGACGGTTTTTTCCCTATTTGTATTTTTTCCCAAATTCTCGTCATCAAATCACCATTAAATTGGTCAAATCGTGTTTAATCGTGGGTTGTTCCAATCTTTGACTAGTTTTGTCTGATTTTAACTTCGGTAGACGATTTTTTTTTTGGAAAAGGTAAAATTATATTCGTCCGTACGACCGCTTTATCACATTGTCGCTGTCATGGACTTGCTTGGCTCAGCCCGGCGATCGGCCTGTGCGGCTTGATTCTCCATCATAACACCACGGCCTAGATAACAAATGGACAAACATATCTGTTATTTGGAAAGAGGGATAAAAATGGGTTATAATAGTAATACATGCATTAATTATTTTATATGCTTTGAGAGAACGTTTGAAGATTATAGAGCTCTTATGCCAAGAGGTTGGGATGCAACCAAATTCATGATTTTTGCATTAAAAAGGAAGTAGTAGGTTAATTTCATCTTTGAGGGGAGCTCGTTGGAGATTGTAGAAGAATACAAGTATTCGGGAATTGATTTTCACAATGGACTCAGCTAGGAAACATGTAGAATGAAAAGAATACAGAAAGGTTGAGGAGCTTCTTACCTATTGCAGAATAGGTGTAAGAAAGTGGAGTTATGGGATTGGAAAACCAAGAAAACCCTTTTTAGTTTGTTGGTCACGGTGGTTTTTTGGGGAGTAGCATGTCAAATCACAAGTGGATGCAGTTAGAAATAATCCAAAAGCATCTAATCACTAGTAGTCTTTAAATCAAATCAACAGTCCCCTATGAGATTCTTTTGGCTGAAGTAGGAATGCTTTTGATGGAGGCACCAACAATAATTCGTTTGCTAAATTATTTTAAAAAGGTTGAAAAAATGGATAAGCATTGTTGGCCAAAAATGGTTGTTGAGGAGGAATTAGATTGTAGGAAGAAGACTTGGATGAAGCATAACAACAAGTGGACAAGCAAATGGGACATTAATTTGCATGAATGTCACTGTGCTAATGAAGAGAAAAATATTTGTGTTAGAAAAATTTAAGATAATCATGTGGACAAAACAGATTGTCTGAAACAAAACGTATTATGTCAAAGAGTTCAACCCCACGTGGGAGCATGATGACAAAGACTATCAAACGGTTGCAATTAAGGGAAAGGCTAGATTTTTAGTTGCATAGCAAAAAATTGGTTCTCATAATCTTAGGTGTGAGACGGGTAGATGGATGATCCCCAAGGAAGATTGGGAAGAAAAGAACTTGTATTTTTTGCAGCAAAGGGGTGGTTGAAACTGAATGACACTTCATCATAGAGTGTGCAACATACAAGGATATTCGTATTCAATATGAAAACAATTTGAAGGTGGGTAGTCTAAATGAGTTATTTGAGGAGGCAAGGCTTCACAAAATTATTGGCTTCTTGATCGAGATTCATAATAGAAGAGCCAACATCGAAAGGAACTTGAAAATTGTTAAGGATATGACTCTTGGTCCCTTAGACTGCTAATCATGTGGACATTAAAATTCCTTGCTTCCTTCATTCATTCATTATTCAGGGCTTCACCATCAAATTATATGACTGGATAATGAAGCTTCATGAACCATAGCTCAACATGATCTATGACTGTTAAATTATGTTAATCATGTGCTTACGATTCTTTTATGTGTTTTTTGTTCCCATCAATATTAGTTAGTCAAAATGCTTGATTTTTTTTTTTAATTGGAGGGTTTTATATGAGACCTACACAATTGTTTTAGCTACTCAATATGGGAGCATGAATCATAGGCTAAGAGCTAAGGATTGAAGGGTATCCATTCTATCAAAATCGCCTAAGGCATGATCCCAACCTCATCCCTTATTGTGCACTTAGCAAGACTTGATCCTTGGTGGATTTATTTAGAACCATTCAACTCCACCAGTAGACCAAGGGCCCTTTGACAAATGTTTGAAATTCGATTGAGAAAACAACTAGCTTGTAGATATAATATAATTTGATATGATGACATTTTAGCGATAGAAACAATGAATTAAATTTAGGATTTTAGTTCTGTGCCTTCTGCCTAAAATTTATTTAAATTTCAATATTTAAATTTTTTATATAATTCTTAATATTTAAAAATTTATTTATAGTTTAATATTTGTATTTTAAAAGTTGATATAATATATTTAAATAAAATTAAAAAAATGTGGATTTATATTATTCAAATTGAATCACAAATTTTTCTTGAATTTGATTAGTTGATGAATTTGTTTTGAATTTTTCCTTTGTCAAATTCAAATTTGAACATGAACCTTGTGACATAGGTTGTATACATTTTAGTCTAAACTATTTTTTTTTATACATAAGGTATTTCTTAAGAAGTGGTCCTATGTAGGGGGCTTTGAGATCTAGAATTATGGAGTGGCAGGTCTCATGATATTAGGGCATTCTCGGAAGATTAGATGCGGTGTATTCTGATTGTGCACCAAAGCTTATGCGACCTACGCCATGGGCATGCCATTCAAATTACGAGTGGATTGCAGATGATGATTTCCTTCTCAATCCTAATGATTTTGAATTTTGATAGCCTAACGGAGGCCAACATTGTTAGTGATGTGGTTGAATGACTTAGAAGAGGCTCTAATCAATAGCTTCATCGTTAGGACTTGCAATCCTCTAGTGTAGCTCTCTTCATAGTAGCAATAGTTGTTGGCTATGTTTATTGTTTTGGAAGTTTGTACTTAGTTTGTAGGTTGATTTTGTACAAAGTAGATTGTAATTGAAAATTTGAAAACTATTAGTATCCAATTTTTGTTTATGTACTATGCAATATGCATTATGCAATTCAACGTAGTCAGCTTATGAATATAATGAAAAAATCTTTCACAATTATTTTCTCTTTATATACCTCCATACTAATAAAATGAATTTAAATTTAAAAAAAGTTACTCTTTTATTTTGCATTTTTTTACATTTTTTCAAAATCCTATTTTTGTCTAATTAAATCTCAATTTTTTGAATTAGTTGGTTTGCCAAATTTTTTTCCAACTTTTTTTTGGCTTCTATGTTTTAAATAGTTACAAGACTTGGACTTGGCTCAGACATGTTTGATTGATTTTTGACTTGGACTTGTATTTGGTACTTAGACTCGACAAATTGAAAAAACCATGAAATTGAGAGATTTTGTAAAGATTCAAAGCTTTTACTATTTACCCTTCACCAAATCAATTGTAAAGACAACAAACTAATCAAATAGAAACTACCTTGATCGCATACACAAGTATACATTGATCAAATGAGTACAAAAACATATTTGAGTTAAAAGAAACAATGCTTTTAAATAACTCCTAGATTATGAAAAGCATGGCATAAAAAAAATGAAAAGTATAATTATGGCTAATAGAAACTTGGATTGCTCAACCTGACATTTGTGGCTCTATTGTCAATTTTGTGCTGGTGTCTGAGATAGGTCCTAAATGATGATGCAGCCATGCTATTTGCTAATTTGTTAGCAACATCAACATTTGAGGGATTTGCTAATACTCTCTCTTCCTCCTTTTCCATAGCTACTACCCCTGCCATAAGATTGGCTTGCTCAATGCATTCAAGGTCATCTTCAATTAAGACAAGGTACTTAACCTCAGTGATCCATTCTAATTGTGGATTAGTCTCCTCTAATGTGATGGGGGATAATTTAGTGCTCAATATTTTCTTGTGATAGGGGTGAAGGTTGTAATGAACATAGACAAGGTCATATAGCTTTTGCATCGACAATCTGTTGCCTCTCTTGGAGTGTATGTACTCAAACATACTGCAATTGTGCTTGCATCTTGAAGTGTTTCATGGTTCGCTAAGACAAATATAAGAATCATTTGAAGATTTCTCATCTTAGCACCAAACTTCTCCCACATTGCATGTGAAATGAGGAAAAAAATGAACTCAATCTCATTGTTCAACTTCAATGCTAACATAAAAAATGTAAAAGTTTTGAACTTAAAGTACACCCTTACATAGATTTCATGCAGAGAGGTCCCCTTGCACAAGTTTGAAGATTTTAATTTTTAAACATGATCTTTTTGAGATGAAGATCAAGTACCATTTCTTCAATGACCATGTAGAGTCCTCTAAAAACCTCTTCATTAGCCTTGAAATCCAAACAAAATTGGAACATTGGACTTAAGAAATATGTACCTACATGTAAAGGCACATGAAATTGATGGTTGCCATCAACAATCAATGATATCCAATATGGGATTATATTTCTCCTCAAGCTCACCAAAGATGAATCCTTGGCCCTCCCCTTGCCCTCATACACATTGCCCATTGCTAGCTTATTAATGATAAGTACAGCTACAGGCGATCCTTCCAGCTCTGTCCTATTGAAGGAAGCATAAATTAAATGATAGCCTGCCGGCTATTTAATTTGTTGTCTTATATTTATGTGGAGGCTCGAATGTCTTGAGGCCGACCTCTCTTATATTCTTTATGATTGTATTGAGGCCTATATTCTTTATGATTGTATTGAGGCCGACATTCTTTATGATTGTATTCTGGCCGACATCCTTTATGACTTGTAATTAACATTTATCTTGGCCGACCTTATGATATGAAGAGGTGCGACCTCTCTAAGTTGTATCTATACAAGGTTCATTCATCATACAGTGCGATCAATATACAAGGGCGATACATCATATAGTGCGAACTACATACAGTGCGAACATCATACAAGTGCGAACCTCATACAGTGTGAATATTATACAGTGCGAAGATCATACAGTGCGTAGTATTTTCCAGGTGTGAATTCTGTAGGTCTCCATTCAGTCAATTTCGAATATTGCCAGGTGCGAATTTCTGTAGGTTCATTCTCTGTCAAGTGTGAAGTCTTTCCAATTCTTCAAGATCAGATTGCGAATTGATCTCGTAAGGTGTTGTGAACTATTCAGAATAGAATTTAAGTACTGTATTTTGTTATCTATTATTGCATATTACTGTGTGTGCTATTGGTCTTGGTGTTAGACCTAATTGTAATGAGATTTGTTGCCACCGTTTAAATATAGATCTTTTGTTGTTGGGTTTTTCTCCTCAAGAGGAGGGTTTGTGGTATCTGCTGTGTTATTGTTTTATTTTGAATTATTTTCTGTGCATTTAACTGTTTCACTTAAAAATTTACATGGTATCAGAGCGGTTTGAGGATCGTGATCGATTATTAAGCATCAGTATACCTTTTGTTGCCTACTTATCTACTTCAACAAGATGGTGAATGGTTTGAAGGTTGAAGATAGACTCGAAGGTGCATCTAATTTCACTTCATGGAGATTCAGGATCATGCTCACCTTGCGTGAAAATGATTTGGGTGAGTTCGTGGAGTCTAGCATTTCTGAACTTGAGGAGGAAGGAGAAAAGGAGTGGCTGAAGAAAGACATCAAAGCAATGAAGATTCTGGTTGACTCTGTCAAGGATCATATTGTTCCTATCATCTCTAAGTTGAAGACAGCAAGAGATATGCTCAAGACCTTAGAAGAAATGTACAAAGTCAACAATACTAGTCGAGCCCTTGCACTAAAGCATCAATTGCATCACGTGAAGATGTCAAAGGGAGAATCTGTTACTGCATACTTCATGAGGATTTCAAATTTGAGAGATCAACTCTCAACGATTGGGCATATGGTTGAAGACAAGGATCTGACTATGCTTGCTCTCAATGGGCTGCCTTTGTCTTGGGAATCATACATTCAGGGAATCAGTGCAAGGTCAAAATTGCCTAAGTTTGATCGCCTAAGATCTGATTGCATTCAAGAGGAATCTAGGTTGATGGCAAGAGGCATTGGTCAAAGTTCAAGGAATGAAGATATTCATGTTCTCGCCTCCCATACTTCAAAGAAGAAAGGAAAAGAGGGAAGGAAAGGATTCTTCAAAAGGAATAGGGACAAGGGAAATGATGATGCACCTCCATCCAAGAAGAAGAGGGATATGTCCAAGATTCAATGTTTTAGGTGTGATAAGTTTGGGCACTTCGCCAAGTATTGCCCAACTAGACCTAAGCAGCAGGCCACAGTTGCGGATGTTGATGATGCCTCTCCTCAAAAGGATTCAAGTGAATATTTGTTCTATTCAGCATTATCAAGTAGTGTACCTTCCGACACCAACACTTGGATAATCGATAGTGGTGCTTCACGACACATCACCGGTTTCAAGGAGCATTTATCAAGTTTGGTGGAGAAGGAGTCTTCTGAACAAGTCATCATTGGAGATGATGCTAGCTATTCCATGAAAGGAATTGGGACCTCTACACTTCACTTGGACTCCGGCATATCACTTCATTTGGGTAATGTACTTTATGTTCCTGGAATCAAGCGCAATCTTATTTCTATATCAGCATTGGAAGATAAAGGATATCAAGTTGCCTTTTCCAAAGGCAAAGTTCTAGTGTGGATGCAGAACTCTAGCTTCAAGGATGCTCAAGTAATTGGAGTTAGACATGATAACCTCTACAAGGTTTGCTCACATTCTCTTCAAGCTTTGGTTCATGACTCTTCAAGTCTTTGTGATCTTTGGCATCGGAGATTGGCTCACTTACACTTCCGAGCCCTACCTATTATGGAGAAGATGGTGACGGGCCTTCCTAAGTTCAACCAGGAGCACGAAGGCACATGCAAGGGCTGCGCATTAGGTAAGAACATAAAAGCCCCTTTTCATAGTAGAGAAAATAGATCTAAGTGTATTTTAGACCTAATTCATTATGATTTATGTGGTCCTATGTCTGTTCCTTCTTCGAGTGGTTTTTTGTATTATGTTCTTTTCATTGATGATCACTCTAGGAAGACTTGGATTTATTTTTTGAAATCTAAAGAATTTGAGGAAGTATTGGATAGGTTTAAAGAGTTTAAAGCCTCGGTAGAAAATCTTTCTGGTAAAAGAATTAAAGTCCTTAGATCTGACAATGGTGGAGAATACACCTCTAGTAGTTTTCGGAATTTTTGTATTGATGCAGGGATTAAGAGGGAGTTATGTGTTCCCTATAATCCTCAACAAAACGGTGTTGCAGAAAGAAAGAATAGAACGATTGTGGAAGCAGCAAAGGCCATGATCCATGATCAAGATTTGCAAACCTTCCTATGGGCAGAAGCTTCCAGGACAGCTGTATATGTTCAGAACAGAAGTCCTCATAAGATCTTGGAGAATATGACTCCAGAAGAAGCCTTTACAGGGAAGAAGCCTGAAGTCAATCACTTGAGGATCTTTGATTGTCCTGTCTATGTTCATGTTCCCAAAGAAAAGAGAACCAAGCTAGAGCCTTCTGGGAAGAAGGGAATATTTGTGGGATACAGTGAAAACTCAAAAGCATACAGAATCTACATTCCAGGTCAGAAGGTGATAGAGATTAGTAGGGATGTCACATTCGAGGAAGATATTGCATTCAGAAGATCCAGAGGGATTCATATGGAGATTGATAATGAAGAGTCTCCTCAGGATATGGAAGTTGACCATACTCCTGAGATTCAGAGGGAGACTATGGAACCAAAGGAAGATCTTGATCCAGTTGAACCCTTGGAACCTACTGATGGGCCTACTGACATTGTTATTGGGAGAAAGAGACCTCTATGGGCTAGTCGCACTATGCAAGAGGCTGAAAGCTTTGCAGCTCCTAGAGGCACATTCAGAGAAAGAAAAAGGCCACATAAGTTCTCCAGTTATGTTGCCTTGATGAGTCAGGTTATAGAATCTGAGCCTTCCTGTGTTGAGGAAGCATCTAGTCTGCAAGTTTGGAGAGATGCTATGACAGAGGAGTATCAGTCAATTCTTAAAAATGATGTTTGGGATATCGTTCCTAGACCCGAGGGCAAGTTCGTGGTATCTTCTAAATGGCTATTCAAGATTAAGCATGCTACAGATGGAAGCATTGAGAAGTACAAGGAAAGATTTGTGGCTCATGGGTTTTCTCAAAAAGAGGGAGTTGATTATGATGAGACTTTTGCTCTTGTTGCTCGCTACACTTCTGTCAGAACCATCATTGCTATTGCTGCATCTAGAGGATGGAAGATTCACCAGATGGATGTGAAGACAACCTTTCTCAATGGAGTGATTGAGGAAGAGGTTTATATAGAGCAACCTGATGGATTTGAGATTCATGGGAAGGAGTCACATGTTTGCAAACTGAAGAAGGCCTTGTATGGTCTTAAGCAGGCTCCTCGTGTACAGTACCAGCGATTGATTGGCATCACAAGTTTGGGCTTTAAAGAATGATAACATCAAATCTCCACTTCAAGGTAATCAATCGTGAGGCATTAATTTTGGTTTTATATGTTGATGATTTGATCCTTACTGGAGAAGATCACTTGATTCTTGAATGTAAGAAAGATTTGACCTCTGAATTTGAGATGAAGGACCTT
>VDFB02341581.1:0-19666 GCA_007258455.2 Sequoia sempervirens
GAAATAAAACTAGAGATTTGTAGTCCATAAAATATAAAACCATCTAACTCTCAGGCTGATCGGTCAAATCAAGTCTCCTCTTTGTTCCATGTTGACTAGATGTACCTGCATCATGGTGTAAAAGAGTTCAAGAAACTCGAAATTAGATTTAAATTTATTTAGAAATTTTGATATAATTAAACATATTTAAAATTGAAAATATAAACTTTTAGGTAAAAAAAACTAATTAAATATCGACTAAATATATTAAAAATGATTTCTAGTATGCATAAATTACCATATGGTCATGTGAATCAACTGGCACATTTTCTTCAACAGGTAACATAACTGTCTGTTGAGAAGATGCAAATTCCTGATCCACTATATCCTACATATTCATATAAAGCAAACAATATGTGAAAACCTTGAATATATATATATATAAAATGTTCGTAAAAATTGTATAGGAGATTTAAAGTAAAGTTTACAACCTCGAATGATATGACCTCATGATCACGCACCTGAGATTTCCCATGAATAGATGTCAATGATGTCTCAGGTGCGCGGCCCGCCATGGTTATCTCATCAAATCCCTACATATAGATGTACAACAGTTCATATAGATCATTCACACATGTGTATGTAAATGTAAAAATTAAATTAGATCTATGATATGTATTTAATTTAAACCATTGTTTGACACATACTGAGTTGATGGTGTCTTAGGGAGGCGCTCACCCTTGTAACTGTGGTTGGTCCAATACTGGGAATATTATGGCCTCCACTGCATCTGGATATAATATATCAATTCCACATGTGCAAATTCAAGTTAAATTATATATATATATATATCTACGGTGTAATATATTTTGGTTCAAGTACCTGTTGAAAAGGTGAGCCCAAATCTACAGCACTCGACATATACACACGATGATGATATTGAGTTTCGGGCATCACGTCATCATGTGTCTATACACCAAACACAAAATTATTGAATTAATATTATATTATATATATAGTTTGATGTTATTATTTACATGAATTTTTTACATTTCAAGCTTGAATTAAATTTAAGTTCAAAAGATGAACATACCTGTGTGGGACGATCCTCAGAATATAGTAAATTTAGGTATGATCCCGCCCCAGATGCATGTGCCTCACCTGAAGTGGATGTCTGAGTATCCCTATAGCCTGAGCCTCCATGCTCTATATTGGCCACTTCAGTGGCCGCGTGTGTAGTCTGCTAAGTGAGATGTCACAGAATTAGACTCAGTATCCTGGTATGAATGGTTCCTTTGTTAATCGTGGGAATGCAGGGAGAAGGAGGAGGAACAAGGAGAACAGCTGGAGCACGTCGAGGATGACACATGCTCCCTAGTCTGTATTTGGGGCATGCACGCCCGGCTCCTGAAGAATGACCTCATATCAAAATAGTTGGGTTTTAACTTAACTCAAACTCAGCCCTGCTTTCTCAAAATATAAGGGCACCTGCTTTGTTGCCATGTGGTGAGTGTCCCAGACACCATCCACCATCTCCCCAGGGTGTAGCTAACAAGGTGCCCTACACCACTCCAGGTGATTCTCATGGGTGGTATTAGTTCATTTTGTTTGGGGTTCACAAATATTAGCTGTAAGCTTGTTTCAGTGATTTTTAGTCATTGATTTCTTTATAGGACAATCCATCTGCATAGAATTTTCTCTTCTCTTCTCTCCATTGATGGAACCTATCTAGGTCCGCATCGATAGATCGAACAAAATCGACAATAGTTTGCATCGTAGATGCAAACCGTTTGAGATGTGGAGGGATTCTAGTCTCATTTTTTATGAGATCTATGTTTCCTTGAATGACAACTAAGTTGGCTCGAATATTCTCTCTTAGTTGATTTTGGTCAAATGGAGGAGGGGGTGGGGGGTTAGGTGGTGGAGAATGCGGAGGTGAGTTAGACATATCCTCATGTGGTAGGGTGGGATGTGCACCAGGATCTATAGGGATTTCTGGATTAGGCATGAAATCCTCTAAAGTGAAAAGTGGATCCATTCGAGAAATGATATGGCAACTGCATGTTAAACAATTAAAAAATATATATCAACAAACTAATTAAATAATGCACACAATTTGAAAGTTATTTAAAAATCACATTGAACATGCACAAATTCAAAATATATTTCATTTGAAGACCATTCAATTTATAACATTAAAAAATCATAGCATTAAAAATTCATATTATAAATGAGAGTTGAATAGAAACAGATAGTCACTTAAGAACTATAAATGAGAGTTGAATAAAAACAGAAGGTTAGTAGAACAAGTGATGAAAAATATTGAAAATCATTGAAGACCTCTCTTGCACATTCTAGGAGACAACATAAATGGTAACCTCAACTACTAAGATGATCAAATAATTTTCAGATTCATTGCATGAGTCAGTATCCAAGAATTATATAGTTCAAGAATGATAAAATAAAAAAAGATATTCAAAAATTCCAAGAATCTTGAGGTGGTTGATTTTGATGAACTACAAGGGAACTTAGAAGAATCTACATTTTCTTAGAGGATTAAGTTTAAGTATCAAAAGGGTCGGGCTAGTATGAATGATTTAAATGAATTTATTAATATCTTTTCAAATAACTTTATAGACTCGAAGTATTTTAGGTACTAGTTAAATTACTTTGCGCATTCTTTATTCTTTTAAATAAATGTAATAAATCAACATAGATGTTGATAAATATTGAGATGGAGTGGGATTTTCCACTCATCTTGTAGTTCTCAGTTGGCTTTCAATTAATTTTCAATTAGTTTTCCAATTAGAGCAAGTCACCTAGGGTTAAGTTTCAACTAAACTCTTTCAGATCCTTAAATTTTGGGACACCTAGTTCCTATGTACATCTCTTTTTAAAAATTGTGTAAGGGTTAGAAATAATTTTTATCATAGAATGCATCTACATTTTCTACGTCGAACTCTACTAAATTTAGTGTATTTTGATATTTTTGGATGAATCAAAGGATCATGCTTGTTGTCTTGCAAAGGATTATCTTATCTTGGTAATAAATAAAGGATTGTAATAAATGTAAATAAATGTACATTGAATAAATTGGTGAGATTTGTATTATTGAATTCTTCATAGGGTTATGTCTCACAAATGCACATGAATATGGTGGTATAACCAAATCTAGTGAATGTAGTGAAAATTATTGTTGTCAATTTTATTCAATTTTTATCTTCTCATCCCTATTGCTCTTATGATTTTTCTGTAAATTTATTGATAATAAACAAAACACTAGTTCCCATATGTACCCTACGTATTCATTGGTTTTCACTTAAATTTACTTAGATACCTAAGAATAATGTTCATCTACACTAACTTAATTACCTAGAAATAAGACTATGATTTAAATCATATAATTTAACTAAGAGTTAAGGTAGCCACAAACCAACTACTTATAACCTTATGCACACTATGGGGTTAAGGGTAGCAAAAATCACAAGAATCGATGAAGAGGCATAGAGGTAGACGAAATCTCAGGAAATTAAACATAGTAAAAATATTGAATAGGGAACAAAAAGTTTGGAGAACTTCTTGACAAGATACTTGGGTAAGGAAAAACTTGAAAACTGAAATATATAAAAGAACTTAGAGGAAACCTAAGAAAATGTGCAAATGGGGAATAATGGAGGAATAGTGTGTTAGCAAAGGAAAGTATAAAAAATCACCATAGGCTAAAAATAGGGTCAATCATACTCATACATATGAGTTTATTTGATTCAAGACAATTTAGGCATATGATGAAGACATGAGGGGAGGCAAAGCATGACTTGAATTTCACAAGTTAACCAAGAGACCCATTTTAGTAAATCTATGATCTCATAGAAATGATGGGTACTTGAGGGAACCAAAGATATTAAAGGGGAAAATACTAGGCTATTAAAAATTGTAGATCTAATTTGAAAAAAAATAGGTTGAGTGGTTTTATCTTAGCTTGACTTATCATCCTAGTGTAAATAAAAATATTGATGTGAGGAATAGGAATTTTGGGCTATTTACTAATATTTATAGTTGGTGGCAAACCAAATTAGTCAGACTTAGTATATGCACATGCTAAATTTTCTTACAACAATTTAGTAAGTTAGAGCATAGTAAGACATTGTTTCAAGTTCTATATGAATGTAGCCTTGAATATTTTGCAAAGTTTAGTGAAGTGGTTGAAATACATACAAAGAGTGCATCTAGGTAGAATACTTGGCCAAGCATATTATATATGTGTATAAGTAGGTAGAGAGTATCAATGAAGAGGAACTATAAATGCAAGGAGTGTGTAGACTTAGGAAGAAGGAAAAGGGAATTTAAGGAAGGTTTCTAGTTTTAGCTCACCTAAGGGGAGAGAGGTCTCTAAGATAAAACTTAGAACTTCTTAGGATTATGAATCTTTATCATGATACAAGACTATGGTATAGAAAAAAGAGAACTTCACAACCTTGACAAGACCAACATAGTGAATGAAATATCCTCTTATTAACCTATGTAATGTTGTATGTTGAGGATGTAGAAAACTACTTATAAACACCCCAACCCCCTTTTACACATTCTTCCTAACCCTTAATACTTACATTTATCACATAGATTAAATTATCTCCTTTCCACCTAATATTGAAGTGATATATTAGATCACATTTTGGTTATTTAAAAACTCTCAAAATGTACTCAAATTATAAGATATTTATTTAGAGGTAGGGATCATATTACATAGTGGTTTATCATGATTGAACTACATATTTTTAAAGTCAATATCATTGAACCATATTTCATGAGTCATAGTTCACAAGAACTCATCTCTCATGAGCATGAATGATCAAATTAGAATTAATTAAATATATGTGATGCTAATAGGGGTGAATAATTGTGACCTCCATAGAGTTCAAGCATCTTAGTATTACACTAACTCAAGCATATTTAATAGTGAGGTTTCCCCCAAGATCAAGCCCATTTGACTTGCTACCTTATTTAAAAAACCTTCAAGAAGTGTTGTGTCTTATGAACCATTTATATAGAGCTCCTTATCTCACTCATTATCAGGTAGGTGGTTTTCTTCATAGTGTGTCAGATTGGATTGTTTAGGTTTACGTTTTAGGGTTTACGACCAACGATTAACCTGTGTAAATTAGTTTTTAGAGACGTATGTAAATTTTGTAACCTATGGTTTTGATTTCTAAGTTAAATGTGTCCAATTTAGGTTTAGATTTTATGGTTTTCAATTTACAATTTAACGTTATTTATTTTGTTGACGTTTTTTATTTTTTAAATACAATTTAAAACTATAAAAAATTGAACTAAAACACATTAAAGAAACAAAACTTAAATACTAATTAAAAAACAAAAAAATAAGATACAAAGCAAAAAATGGCAGAATTCAACCAACCTGGAGGTCACAGAGGTCGGGTGTGTTGACAGGAGGAGGTGGCAGTCGAAATATTCCCCAAGCACGAGCTTACAAATGCGTACACGATCTGGATTGTCTCTCTGGCGCGGCTAAAAATAGTGGATAAAATGAAAAGCCAGCAGCTTATTTAAAAAAATAAATACCTTCCAAAATGTGGGTGAATACCGCTTTTTGAAAACATAGACAAGAGTTTTGAAACGCTGCACATTATAGAACTGCACGATTTTTATAACGCTGTGAGCGCTTTGCTCCGGCGATCTATAGTCAGAGCCAGACGCTGGGAATTTGGTCTCTAAGTACTTGTTCCTGACGCCGCATTTTGCAAAATTTGCTGCCCTCAGCCTCTTTGTGTACTCAACTTCTCGCTTTTACCCATAGGTAGTGATTTGTGTCAAATATTTCTATGAAAGAAAATATCATGTTCATGGTTTTCTGAAATGAGATAAGTCCAAACTTGTTGCCAATAGGTTTGTATAGGCAACTAGTAGATATTATATTAAAAAGCTTTGTTCCAATTGCAAGAATTAACACTATCAAACTTATGTTGACAATTGTTGCACAATACAAATAGATTGTGCAAGACATAGATGTGAAATCAGCTTCCCTCGATTATTATGTAACTATCCCCTAATTAGTTTTATAAAAAAAATATATATATAATATAAAAATATACAATAACAAAAATATACTAATATTATCTAACAAGTTAAAATCTCATATAATAATTATATTTATTCTACTCAATAAAAAAAATTATTGCCATTAACTATCAATTAATTTTTATACTTACCATTACACAAATGTTCAGTCCTATTTTTATTTTTTTTCTCTATATAGTTTAAGTGCAAAACCCAACATTTTTTCACCATCACAACTATATTAACTTTGGAAAATGCAAATGCATACTCTGCTTACACACAATTACGTATGAGTAGGTAGCACGCTATCTAATGAAAAACTATAGCCGTGTGACGTAGGCTTCTTCCTATACGATCTTTTGCCATATATTGATGAGAGTAGGTATGGCAGCAGATACCAAAACCGCGAGGCCCCAAAAGATTGAAAGGTTCCGCCAGAACCTTGGATGCCTGTGTTTGTATTCTCCTATCACGATGTTCAAATTGCTTTTATACCACTTGTTTATGTCCATCTTCAAGTTCATGAAGGGGTCGTTCTCTGAATTGAAATTGATTCCCTTGCAAAGATTATTCAAGATGTGGGCCACTTCTTTGTCCGTGCTCATGGTGCTCTGGATAATTTCAGACTTCCTCAGCAGAGCAACATCGTGTTCGTCCTCCACCAAGCTATTCAGCAGATACACATAATATGAAATCACAGTGAATCCCTGGCAGACCTCCAGTGCCATCAGAATCCTCAGAATCACTTCTGTACCGTCCGTGATCCAAATTGTGGGGAGCCGAAGAGTACTACTTTCAAATCTCCTTCTTTTGAATTTAATCTTTTGCTTCTGAACGGACGGAACTCCGTCATAATGTTTGAACTTCAGTCCTGCCCTGTGTAAATGTCTGGTAGAGGCCATGAGTGTCTGATGCCTCATTTGTTTTGTCTCTTCTGGTTGATTGATGAGCTTTCGGAGGTGCTCTTTTACTGCATGAAGGAGGCCTTTTGTTTCAAGGTGAAGTCCGTTACCTCCACTAGGTGTTGTCTCTTCTAAATCCATTGGGTTTTTTACAATTAGATACTGGAGTAGCCCCAGAATATGCTTATATTTCTCAAGATCTTCAAATTTCTGCAGGCGTTCTTCAACCAAATCGTGTCTGTCAAGCCAATTTGGCAAGAAAGGGTGATTTTGAGGAATAATACCCCTGCATAGCAATCTCAACAGCTCTTTCTTGGCTTCTGACTCTGAACCTCTCTCTATTTCCAATAGCTTTATCAGGACCGTTATGGGCATTTGATTTTCAAGCATCAGAATATCACTAAGCACGTCAAATTGGCAGGACTTGACTCTGTTAGTGTTGAAAATGGGATGTGAATACTGCTGTTGCTGTTGTTGATTCTGGTCTCCAGTAGTCAAAACTCTCAAGATCTCTAAAACAAAGCATCCATCCAAAATGAAAATCATTGCCACGGTTTCGTCCTTGTATTCAAATTCTTCTTGATAGCACCCTCTAATTTTACAAACAATACGTCCCACGGCATCTTGTAAATCAAAGTGCTCCTGTTGCTTGGTTAGCCCGAGTGCCACCCATCCTCTCTGCGGCTTCTGCTTTGAGGCGCTCCATATGAGACATTGGCTGCCCTATCACATGGTGATAAAGGCCAAGGCGGACGACCCTAGGAGTGTAGGCTTCCTTCCTTAAAAACAACAGAAACTTGGGCACCCTATTTATCGTCACCCCAGAGTACCCCGACCCTGGCTTGCAGTCGTTGACGGAGCTCTCTGTAATCTTCTCTGTCATATCGATTACCCATTTACTTTCATCTTCCATAAACAAAAAAGGTTTCCTTGCGACATCCTTCAGATTCTCCTACACCAGAATTAAGGTCTACAAAAGGATGCTCCAGTCACTATTGGATTTTGGCCCGGAACCTGCTGGTTTCTTATACAGGCCAGTTGTAAGTCCAGAGAATAATATTATGGGATGACTTCTTTTCTCGTTTGAAGAATAGTAGAAGATTGGGGCTCAAAGGTAAATTGTAGAGTGTGTTCTTGTATATGTATGATCTCTTTGCCTGCAAAATGGAGGAATTTCAAATCACAAACATACCATTAACGTGGCCTTCTTCTAGATCTGAGTACCCAATTATTTATTAAGATTTGACAACCCTGCCATGAAGGAGAGACTAATCATTGGCTATCGCTGTATTCTCTTATCAATTTACTGCATTCAATATAATAATTATTCACGTTGAGAGATTTTAAATAATAAGAGGTGAAATTTAATAATCTAAGAGACTAATCATTGGCTATCGCTGTATTCTCTTATCAATTTACTGCATTCAATATAATAATTATTCACGTTGAGAGATTTTAAATAATAAGGGATGAAATTTAATAATCTATGAGTGTTTACAAAATCTCTTATCTTTTATCTCAAATCTGATAGTTATTTAACTGTTAATTGAATATTTTCAAAATTAACAGCACATAAAATTTATGTTTGCATGTATGTGGCAAACAAAATAGTTACAAAATAAAATAAATTAATCTTTTAAGTAAATAAAATAACTCTAAATTGACATCTTTTTACATTTTTTAGCATAGATGTCTTTAAGATTTCCTTACTGGTTAATTAACATCTAATAAAGATAAATCCATGCATTGTTTTCAATTATTTGATAATGATAGTTAATATTGTTTTCTTGAAATGTAATTTTAATTTAGTTAAAATAAAACTAACTTAAAATCAAATAATGTTTATATTTCTAAATGTGAAAGTCTAAGATTAAAACATTTAACATTTAAATAATATCAATGGACTTTTGATTTATTGATGAAATTGGATGATTCTAAATAAATCTGCGAGATTGAAATCATGCTCCTATATGAAATAGATAAAAATTCTTTCTAAATGATATAAAATCCTTCATATTTTTTTTTTTAATATTTCATAAATAAATCTCATAAAATATTGTCTTTCTACTTCACAATAAATATTGATTTTCCAACCAATCTTCTAACTTCAAAAATAACTATAGTTTGCTTAAATTTCGTAAAATTTAAATATATCATCACAATGTAAAAAGATAAAATAGAAGCTATAATTCCGTAGGTTATTAGCATGAGAAGTGAGAATATGAACATAATTAACATTAATAAATCGCACCTTATTTGAGCTGAGACAGAGGCAAAGACCACCGATTGGCAGTAGAAACACACGCATCCATTTTATATTATTTGGAGGCAAAATTATTCGTTATACTTTCCCTTTATTCTCTCTAGTTGCTCACTTTTACTTTAACTCTTTATTTGAGATTCTAAAATTTGGATTTCTCAGTCTTGTTTTTCTCTTATTCTCTGTAGTTGTTCATTTTACTTGGATTTCTCAGTTTTGTTTTTCTTTCTTTTTGACTGCTTTGATTTGTTTTTCTCTTTTTTCCTATAGTTGTTCATTTTTGTTTGGATTTCTGTCTTGTTTTTCTTTCTTTTTGACTACTTTAATTAAAGATTATGTCAAATTATGGGAAGGAAAAATGTTAAATGAATATTTTAAATTTGAATTTCAACAAATTTTATCAAATTAAATAGCTTTTACTTATATAATGTTGAAATACTCGTTCCTACATGCCACTTATGTAACATGTATTTTGTATATATGAAATCTAAGAATTGTAATTATATTAATTACAAAATTAGAAAGATAAATAATCATGATTACATATCAATTGTTGTATATAAATATTGTATTCATATAAAATCTTCGAATTGTAATTACATTAATTACAAAATTAAAAAGACAAATACTACATACCACTTGTTATTATACACTGATATTGTATCCATTAATCTCTGAATTGTACAAGAAAAATGATGTGAAAGAAAAGATATTAAGCATAATGTTTGTCCAATCACTTCAAACCTTGAACAATTTATATAGAATAAACACAGTGGAAAGACTGCTTAGAAAAAGAAAAAGAGGAAACACTACTACTTTAACGACGTTGAATAAAGAGTAATCAAAGCATCGAATAAATTGGCAGGCCTTCTAAATTGACTAAAGCCATTTTAATTAAAGATGAAAAGGACACCGGCATCACAAACTATTTCAATAAAAAAATTAACATTAGCATTAATTTTTATTAAAAATATTTATTAGTATTTATCACATAACGTAATGTAACATTACAACATTCATTCTATACTTATTTGATTAAAACCAATTTTTAAATGAATGATTAAATTATTTAAATTTTCTTTTAATATTTAGAAATGTATATTAACATTATTATTATTTTTTTAAATAATATTATTATAGACATGATATATTAAAAGGACGAAATACATATGATAGAGTTGTATTTGGTTTAAAAATATATATTAATTTAAATTCAAACATGAAAATGTTTTTTTAATTTTCATAGTCGTTTAAAACTTTTATTTAAATAAAGGTAAAATGATGAAAAAGGTTACTAATAGTTATTCTATTCAAATTGGTATATATAATATGACAAACATTAGTAATTCATAAATGATATAACCAAGATTCTTTATGGATAAACCATCTTTATTTATCATAGACATCTATATTTATACAAGAACTCTCTAAGGTGTTTGTATTTTGGGCATATAAATGAAAAATAATAAACCATTAAAGGAGTATTATAGTCATCTAACTAATAAAAACATCACTCAACTTATTGGTTAATCTTGAATATTTACTTTCTAATATCTTTTGAATAAACCAACTATCGAATAGTGTTCACAACATTTAATTATTCTCAAAAATTTAGAAAGTCCTAGTATCTTTGTGAATACATCTCCAAGTTGATCCAAGTAGATTGGAAAACGAATTCCATCATATGTTTAACCATTTATAGATAATTTTGTTCATTAACATCTTAAAAAACTATCAAAAGCTAGCTTCACTAATTGATTTCATGGAATGGCCATACCAATTAGAATTTTCAAAGCAATGGTACGTCATATGGAACTCCTTGTTCTAATTCATATTTTACTTTATCAAATGAAATAGTACAAGTAAAGTATTTCACTAATGTAAGAGGTAGCTACTAATGTTGAATATATATCTAAAATTCAATTTATGATGATCAATGTATCCTTCCAAAGTTACATGTATGTATCCAATCAAGTATATATTATCATTTTGTACATACTTGATCTCATAATTTAAATTACCATGCACAACTCTTAACACCTTCTTAGGTATGTTTGATATGAGATTATTGGTTCTCTCACAAGTCTTGAGAGATATGTCATTGAAAAATACCAAATATAATCTAATATTAAAACTTCCTCTTTAGAGAAGGGGGACCCGTCACCCCTGAGACTCTAGGTCATGAGAGAGCCCCAAGGAACAGGCTGCCCTAATCCACCTCAACTTTTCTAGATAGATTAAGAAGGAAAGGGTGCTAAGAATGAAAATGATGGGTAAACATCCTGTCACTTTCATTCTACTAAACAAAATGTTCATAGGGTCGGAAGAGCCAGTTTCAAAGGTTTGGTTTACTGCCTAGACAACTCGTTGTCAAGGACAATAGCATAGATCTTAGAATCTAGCATGGCATGCTAGTGTCTTAGGGAGATGCTGGTGTCCTATATGGATAGCGATTCAAAGAATAGATAAAAAATTCAAGGAGCCTACTTAACTATCCAATTGTTTAATGTTTTATTTTAATATAACACATGAAAGGTACATAAACTAAAACTAAAAAAAATGCTAGAAATGAGCACCTTCACACAAGTTGATTCTTCAAGTAATTTCACTTAAAAGAAATTTCACACATTGAAATGAGGTAATGCAAAGAGTGTGGGAAAATCTACCTTCTTACCCACAAGTTGATTTTTCAAGTAACTTCACTTAAAAGCACCTTCACACATTGAAACGAGGAAAATGTTGGGTTGTGTTCGAGGCTTGCCTCAGTCAAACCCCTATTTTGGTGTTCCCACCTTCATGGATAGCTAGATAGCCACAAATATAGAAAGTGATGGATAAAATAAAAAGGAAATAGTATTTCTAAGTAGATAGCAAAAGGAAGAAGCTTGATTATCCTCTAGTGGTAATAGTGTTGCAGCAAGAACGTGTTGTTGGAGCTAAAATGAAGAGCTTACAAACAAGAGAAGTGATGTAGAGGAAAGAGAATGAGAGTAAAATGTAGGAGAGAGTGTAGTGAGAGTGAAGGAATCATAATTGATAGATTTGAATTAGCAAAAGGGAAGTAGAAGGCTCAAATTTTTTCAGTTAAGTGGGAAGGACATGTTACATTTCTCACCCAATAGGAAATGTAACATTTATATTGATTCTAGGGGCAAGAATCATGTTAGGATGGTAGTGTGGCACATGAATATCTATGTGGCATGCTCATCCCTGATAGAAATTCCTCCACTAATGCAAAAAGATGTGACTAGGTGGATGAAGAAAGGTTGTAGTAGAGGATTTTGCATCATCAAATTTATATTTTCTAAGGTAGGGGTGATGAAATGGGGAATTTATCTAGGATGAAAATTCATGCCATTACATTTTTCCCTAACTTTATGGAGCATACGTGTCAATGTGAATGTAAGGTAAAGTAGAAAGAGGTTGAAGAGAGTATACCATAACCATCAAGGAAGCAAATCTTTGATCTAGCGCACCTAGATGTGTAGGAGGTAGCTTTATAGGTTCTTAGTTTTGTAGAGAAACCTTGATGTGAAAGAGAGAAAAATGGCTTCAATTGTACTTGGTAGATCGTGGAAGTTTCTCCATGGAGTCTTGGTCTTGTAGAAGTTGAAGAAAGGCTATACAGGTTGTTGGTCTTGTAGAAAGGCGTGTCATAGGTTCTCGATATAACAAAGGGAGCACCATAGGTTCTCAATCCTATGGGGCTTGACATGAAAGGACTCTATAGGTGCTCGGTCCTTAAAAGTTTGATACAAAAGAACCTTATAGTTTCTCAGTTCTATAAGGAAAGCTTGACGAGGTGCTCAATCTTGCAAGGAAAGCTTGATAGTAAAGCTTGACGAGGTGCTCAATCTTGCAAGGAAAGCTTGCTATTGAGGGCCCTATTTTTGAGGTTAAGGTCCTTAATTTCATGGAATGCCCACTTCATAATTCTGAAGAAATCAATGGCACCATTTCTAGCGATAGCCAAGATATCCCTAGGAAACTCATGGTCTTGCTTAAAATAATTAACTTCAGGGTTAAGATCACTAGGGAATCTAGGTTTGTTTTCTCTATCTATGGCAAGATAGGATGAGAAAGAATCTTTGTTGGCATCAAAGACCTTAGAATTATCCTCCAAGGCATCCTTAGAATAAGAGACCAATTTATGAGTAGGGGAACCCTTTTGAATGGACTTCTCTTTCATAACAGAGCTACTAGGGTTTTTGACAGTGCTTGATTTCTTAAGCAGGGGTTTACACTATAGGGTTTTCTTACCAGAATTGATAGGGGAAGGAGAATCTTCTTCAATTTGCTCAATGTCAAGCTTGTTTTTACCTCCGACACGCTATTATCGATGTCATCATCTTTAGAGGATGAAGCGGAGATAGGGTTGGATAAGGCTGACACATTTTGAAAATGTTCATAAATAAGCCTAATAAGGATAGTATGCAAAATTGGGAACTTCTTAGGATTCTTCTTATGATCTTCTAGGCTATTACTCATGGAACAATACAACTAGTAAGGAAATGAAACCCTAACCTTGTGAAAGAAGTGGTTGAGAAAGGAAAAGTGGTAGTTGTAGACCCTGGTGAATCTACCATCTAGGGTAATGTATTCCATGATGATTTTGAGCACTTTTCTCCATAACGACTTAATCAAATCAGCTTCAAAGTAGTTGTTGGAGACTTTAATCAGCTTAGTCTTCTCCTTATCTTTCCTAAGGAATCTAATAACCGCCTCATCAGAGAAATTTCTATCATGAAAGAACTTCATTCCATCTGTTAACATGCTAGTCACTTCCCCTATCAGTTTCTTGTCTGCCTTAACCTTCCTCTTGAATAGAATTATTTCTCTATTCTTCTAGTTTTTCTCAAAGTATTCAGTGGCCTTCAGATCAGGCCCATGAAGCTTTTCAATGAAGGGAAGCAGCCTACCTCTTTCAACTTGTCTCCATACCTTCGGGTTCCTCTTATGCATTTCATAGCTCTTTGGCTCCACCCTTTTCCTATCTCCTCCCATTTTCGCAAGCACCTCCTTGAAATATCTACTAGAGCCAGAGTCCTCACATAAAATGTTGTAGCTGAACCAAAGATCCCACAAAACATGCCACTTCTTATTGCCACTTAAGATAATAAACAAAAACCCATCAAATCTAATGATGTTGATGTACTTGACCCTGCTCTCCTTCATCATCAAAAAAATTTGTTGCTTTCCCATGTGTAATATCATATTCAAAGAAGGCCCTTGTGTCAGCAACTAGACCCCTGAGGTTCTACCACATGACCAACCCCTTCTATTTAAACCCCCTCATTAGAAAAAAAATGGGCCACGTTGTTGGCTTCCCTAAAAGCATGAGATACTTTTACTTTATCAAATTTAGCTAAAAGGGATTTAGCATCTTTCATCTAGCTCTTGATAGTCCATGAGGGAGGGGACTTTCCTAGGAGGCAATCAATAATATTTTTTGAGTCTACTTCAAGCCATGAACTTTTAAAATTTAGACTAAACACTAAGTTAATCACTTGAAAGGATCCAATAGCTTCATCCACATGGTTAGTTTGAGATTCAAGGGAGATTGCCACTGCTGCTAAAAAATTTCCATTTGAGTCCCTAATCACACCTCCACTTCCAACCAACCTTAGGTTTCCCTTAGCCGTGCCATCGAAGTTCGCTTTAATCCAACCACTTAGTGGAAAACTCTAGCACACCCCTTTCCTATCTTTTTTAGCTAGTTTAGAATCCCTTGACACATTATTTTTAATCTTCCACTCCTTAGTTATCTTTAAGTTGTACGGAGAGCACACCACAGCCTCTAGTTTATTCTCTTGCTGAGGAATTATATTAAATTTTTCCACAATTAGCCTAAAGATTTTTTCAAACACATTGTTCTCCAAAGTTTCCTTGTCCCTGAAGAGTTTATTATTTCATTTCTTCCACACACCCCAAGCTATATAAGGGAAAGTGAAAGCCCATAATCTTTGAATAAAAGGATTCAGAGAAGGAGCTTTCCATTGAGAGAAAAAGACTTTGATAGAATGAGGAAACACCCATGAAATTTTCCAGAGAGCCAACAACTTACCCCATTTAGCAACAATAAATGAATAGTGGAGAAACAAGTGATTTATAGACTTTTCACCATTCTTGAAAAGATAGCATCTATTAGGTATCTGGAAACCACGCTTGCAAAGATTGTCAACCGTAAGCACTTTATTTTGAAGAAGGGTCCGAAAAAAAATATTGACTTTAGGGGTCAGACTTTTTATCCATGCTCTAGTCTAGAAAGGAGAGGGGCCTTGAGATAGGGACAACAAAGAGACAGTGGAAGAAACAAAGTAGTTTCCTTATGGGTTATCAGTCCAAACTAAAAGGTCATCCTATTGATTCGAACCCATCCTTATAGCCATCAGTGATGAGTGAATTAGGGAAAGCTTTGGGATAAGCTGACATAAGTCCACCCAACCCCCATCATGTGAATAGTCCTTAACTTGAGTACCAAAAGTCATTTTGAAAATTTCAGCCCACCTGTTGAACCTTTCATTGTTAATTAGGGGATCATTTAGTAACCATCTATCCTCCCAGAACCTAGCTTGATTTTCACTTCTTATATTCCACCCAACACCTAAGTCAATAATCTTTCTCCTTGTAATCATATCATTCCAGCAAGCTAATCCATGGGGCGGAGAGGGAGAATCCAGCAGGGCCTTAAGGGATCCACAATAAGCCATATATTTACTTTTTAAAATGTCTCTCCATTCCCCATAAGACGAAAGATACCTCCAAATCCACTTACCAAGAAGTCTCCTATTCATCATTCTGATCTTTCTTATACCCAATCCTCCCATCTAATAAGAGGCATTCTCTTTCTTTCTTCAACCCCTAGCCAAATAAATCTGTTTTGAATTTTTTCAATAGAATCCACAAATTTAGCAAGGATTTTGAAAAGACTTAAGGTGTAAATTGAAAGGCTCTTAAGAGAAGCTTTGAGGAGTTGGATTTTTCCTACTTGACTAAGAAGAGATCCTTTCCATCCAGCGAGATTTTTGTTGAACCTATCAACCAACAAACTCCAAAATGAGTCGGGAGCTTTTAGGCCTAAGGGCAATCCAAGATAAATAGAAGCTAAGGAATCCACTCTACATCCAAGGATTGTAGCTATCTTGACCTTTCTGTGATCAAGGGTGTTAAAAAAGAAAGAGATTTTTTTTGTCTATTGACCAATTGACCAGAATCCCTCTCATACTCGTCCAAAATTCTTTTCAGATTCTTAGCTTCAGTCATAGTAGATATCCCCATCAGCATGGTTTCATCAACAAATTGTTGATGTGAGAAAATCATATTACTAGAAGAGGGCCTTAGTCCCACCAGAGACCCCTGATCAATCAGTCTTTTTAGGTTTCTCCCAAGACATTCAACCATAATAGTAAACAAGATGGGGGAGATTGGATCTCCCTTTCTTAAACCTCTTGAATTCTAAAATAAATGCGAAGGGGATCCATTCACAATGATAGAAATAGAGACTGTTGAAATAAGTTGATCCACCATCTAAAGGACTTTGTTACTAAATCCAAACACCCTCATGATTTTGAATAAGAATTTCCAATCCACACAGTCATAGGCTTTCAAAATATCCAGCTTAAGGAGAAAGCCTTTAGTTTTGGATTCCACAATGGAATGGATATTCTCATGGATAGTGACAATAGAATCAAGGATCTGCCTTCCAAGAACAAAGCCATTTTGTTGGGGGCAGATCAATGAAGGCTGGATTATGAGAAACCTAGATGTCAAAACCTTTGAAATGATTTTGTAGAAAGAATTACAAATTCTTATAGGCCTAAAGGCTTCAAACTCTACCGCTCTAGGTTTCTTGGGAACAAGGACCAAAAAGGTAGCATTTAGTTCCTTTAAGAGAATTCTTGATCCAAAGAACTCTTTGACAACATTCACAAGATCCTCTTCAACAATCTCCTAGAACCATTGAAAGAAGAACATGGGAAACCCATCTGGGCCAAGGGCCTTGTTCCCTTCAAAGGAAAAAATGACTTTTTTAATTGAACCCTAGAAGGAATAGCAGCAAGCTTGGTATTATCTTCCTCCTCAACTAAATTAGGGATGGCCTCTAAAAGGTAATATTGCTCTTCATGGATGATTCCTCCACTCCCTGAGAGGAGATTATTATAGAAAGGGATAGTTGTTGGCTTCTAATGTCATCCTCCTCCTCAAATTGATTGCCATTACTTTCAATGTGAGAGATTCTATTGGCAGCCCTGTGTTTTAAAGCAAATAGATGAAAATATCTAGTGTTTTTATCTCTAGCAAAAAGCCACAGAACTGTAGATCTCTATCTCCAAAAGTCCTCCTCTCTGGCTATAATTTCATGCATTTTCACAAGCAAATCATTTTATTTTTCCCTATTATCATCAATATATCCTTCCCTCTAGATTTTATCCTAAACCTTTGCCAACTCCATTTGAAGCTCATATTTGATTCCAAAAATGTTACCAAAGGTATCTTTTTTCCATCTTATTTTACATTTAACTTCCCTCAATTTCTTAGCTACCCTAAACATGGTAGTCCCAGGGATAGCAATATTCCACCATTTCCTTATTTCCTCAAATATCTGAGGATGGGAAAGCCACCTTCATTCGAATATGAAGGGAAATTTCCTCTTCCCCTTTAATGGATCTGCCCCAAAACTTATAGGAAAGTGGTCAAAACCCACCCTAGAAAGAGATTTTAAAGAACAGTAATAGTTTAAAAACCATTGGCCTGAAATTAACATTTTGTCTAACCTTACTTGGATCAAGTCCTTACCAGTTCTTTGATTCAACCAAGTAAAGGCGACTCCCTACAAATCCAAATCAAGCAGTGCCTGGTTATTCATCAAATGCAAAAGGTCCATTCTACTTTCCATATTAACCTAGGAACCTCCGAACTTCTCATCATCCTAAAGAGGGGTATTACAGTCTCCCATAACAACCCATGAATCATTATTAAAAATCCTGCGAAAGGAAATAAGCTCCTTCCAAAACAACTTTCTTGCTCCTTTCCCATTAGGGGCATATATATGTTAGACTAAATCAAGCAAAAATTGTCTCTGATATGGCTAAATTTGGTAGCCACATAATTAGTGCTCTCTAGCAATGGTTCCCCTTTAATGAGATTTTAGTTCCAAAATGTGACAATTCCTCCTGAGGCACCTTCTAAGTTGTTTCCATGGACACCACAAAATTGAAACATCTTAATCTTTTTGACCTTCTCCTTAGGCATTTTGGATTCTTGGACCATTAAAATACCAAGTCTATGGTCCCTAACAAAATTGTATAGCACATCCTTCTTATGGAGGCTATTCAATCCCCTAATATTCCATGAAATGATCTTCATGTCTTACCAAGTGATTGGAGAATCTCAGGGATGGTTTTTTGGACACCATCCACAATATCCTAAAAACTCCCATGCTCCCTCAACCACTTTACATATTTTCTTCCTTGATTTCTCTTAATAGTTCCACATTCTACCTTAGCTCTAGTTCTAGTAGAGACTCCACTCAGGGTATTCTGCTATTTCTTCTTCTTTTTCTTGGACAAAGAGTTGGAATCATCTTTATCTATTTCTTGGATTTCCAACTCTCCCTAATTCCCAATCCTTATCAGACACCCTCCTTTGATCCAAGGGAAGGGTGTGCATCAATCTGTTGTTACACTGGGTCAAATTTTCACTTGAGAACTCTTGAGTCAGACTCATGTTCTCAAAGGTGTCCTTGACATAATCCAAAGAGATAGCGGTTCTCAGAATCTGAAAAGATTCCATGCTAGAGGGGATGCCTCCTCTAGAAGCAAAAGGAGGAAGAGAAAACAAAGTCCAACGTTAATCCCTGAATAGGAATATCATCCAAACCTGCTCCCCCATGGGTGTGTGCAAGAAGTTGAGTCCACTTTTTGGCCAAAAAGTGGAAGTGTTTTCCCTGATTTTCAGTATTTGACACATTTGACCTTAAAATTTGAAGCACTTAGAGATGAAATCTTTAAAAAAGTCACTAATCATAAAATGTAGTGCTCGGAGTCTAGTTTCCAAATATGTAATTTATTTCAATACCTATATTGTACAAGTTGAGTTTTAATAGGCATTTCTAAAACTCTTGTTTAAAAGTCATTTTTTTTACCACCACTTTCATACGTGTATGACATCCATATTTTGACTTAAATTATCGTATTTTTCTAAATCCTTTTGGGAAAAGTTTTATGACTCACTGAAGCTTTCTCTTGATATTTTTTTGTAATTTTTTATTGAATTTTTTTTTTTGTTAATTTTTTATTAGGCAGATTTGTCGTTTTGAAAAATCATCATGTACGACATGCATAAGATGACCTAAACTTATCATTTTCTGATTTTCAAATTGAAAAGAATTGTCGAGAAGTTTAACTCTCTCATACCAATCCGTTTGTCAAAATGTTATGTTGATCAAAAG
>VDFB02341582.1:0-19534 GCA_007258455.2 Sequoia sempervirens
TAATGAATCTCCCTCTATGTAAAGGTTTGGTATACCATATGATCGATCTAGATTTAACACATGAAATAGTGCCTACAGTTCAGCCATATTATGTGTAGTCTTTTGGAGATTTATTGATAATACTCTTAAGACCTTACCTGAGTGATCACGAAAAACACAACCTTCCCTTGATTTCCCTGAGTTACCTCTCACTACACCATCAAATTTCAACTTGAAAGACCTTGTTGGGGGTGGAATCCAAACCACTTTACTCCTATCCACTTTTTGAGCTTGTTGAGCTTGGAACATACTGCCTTGAAATTGTAATGATAAATCTTTCCAAGTCTTCAATATTGATGAATCCCAATCAATAAAAGCATAACCAGTTCTTTTAACCTTCTAAACATAGGCATGTGTTGTCTCTACTATAGCTTTCTCCATTTTAAAAAAAATGTGTTAGATTTACTAATTCTTTTTTGAAGATCCTTCTATTTCTCTCCCACCATATATGACATATGACCAATGGTAGGATGATCCACCATATGGTAGAAAGAAATTTTTCCTTTTGAAGAGTTGGTCACCCTATAAACATGTACCATAAAGAATTGGGTAGTGGTGAATGCCAATTCAATTTCATTTTCACATATTACCAACAACTCTAAGAAAATGAACATTAAACAAAAAAATGATAAAAATCCTCTAGAATATCACCACAAAGGACACATTTGAATTTTTTTTCCAATTTTAGCTTAGCCAATCTTTCGCTTGTTAGTTTTTTATTTTTCAACACTAACCATGTAGAACATCTTGCTTTGGGTAGAATCATATTATTTCAGCATAAAGAGAATGCTCTTTGTTTTTCCACATGGCCTCCCAAGTTTATTATTGACTTATAACCTTGTTTTACTATGTATTCCCTAGATTTTGATGGAGCCCAAATAAATTTATTTGGTTTATTAGATCTATAAATCACCTTGGTTTTGAGAATCTTTTGTAGCATTTCCTTTTGCTCATTTGGAATCTAATACTTTGAAATTCTTTCCAATTTGCAATGCATGAGTTGACATCTAGAAATTCTAAATAATCAATTACCTTAGAACCCCATGTAGCTGTCAAAAACTCTTTTGCCTCTTGTAACCCTAGAAAATTGGTCAGTGGAGTGTGACCATTCCATGAGTCTAACCAAAAGAAATCTTGTTGACCAATGTGTACTTCCCAGGTGAGAAACTATGAGATCACTTCCCTACATGTTACTAGAAAATTCCACATTATAGAACTTGAGGGTGGATCAAAAATAGTAAATATTCTTATATGATATTCCTCATCTAGGTACTTCCTTTGCATTATTCTAGACCATTTTTTTCTAGCTTTGTATATATCTACCAAACCAATTTGTAACAACCACCCCTCAGTTGCTCCATTTTTTTTTTTTTAAAGTACCATCTCAATTAAAAAAAATACCAACTTACTCGACTAAGCATATTCCATGTAATTTAGAGGTGTTAAATTTAAAACTTCACCATTCATCATGGTGGCATCAACCCAAATTCACCACTTATATACTTACACATGTAGGAGTGGCAAACACCCAAGGTTAAGATTATTCTTATACCTAGACCTAAGCCTCGAGGGTTCATTCTTGATGACCCTGCCTACGTATCCCTTCATAGGAAATCAAAGGCTTCATAGTTCTCCCATAAATATTAGAGGGAGTTCATTCTCTCCTCTTGTATGATATCTATAATCTCACCTTAAACCATAACTATTCATTAAACTTAGTCCAGTCATAATATAATGATAACTATTTACCATCAAATGTTGGTTCCATATCAAATATTACAAATCCATAGTGTACAAATATACACAATACACTAGGGTTATATTATTCCATAAATCCCCATTTCCCTTAGTGAGTGACTCGAGCATACATCACATATACACAAGGTAACTAACTCATACACATCACATATACATAGAGACTAGTTCTAACAAACATCACATATACACAATGACTAGCTCACTCATACGTCACATAAAAAATGACTAGCTCCATCATTCACCATAAAAATTCAATGACTAGCTTCAACATATGTCACATATACACAGTGATTGTCTCAAACATACCTTATAAATACCCAATGACTAGCTTCAACATACATCACCTATACATAGTGATTATCTCATGCATACATCACATATATGTAGTGTGAAAATAAAAACAATACATCACATGTTCACATAAGGAACAATACGTAAAGTGAAAATGTATGCATCTTATTGCATGCATCAACCCACTAATTGAATCACTTTCACATAAGTGTTGGTATGTGGTGACTGATCATGCTATATTGTATAGCCCATGGTATACTATACACCCTGGCCCCTATCCTTGCCAGGGTCCGAGGCTGGGCCGGGCCCCGGGCAGGGGTTCGGGGGTGGCAGCCCCGAGAAAAATTTTCTTCCTACTTTTTCGTGTCATGACTGAAAAAGGGAAAAATCAACGAAAAAGGAAAAATCCAATTTTGTAGAACCCAAAAAAAATCTGGAAGCTTCTAAGCTTGTTAAAAAGGGGGTTCGGATGGGTATTATAGTATGATGAAAAACGCGATTATTCGCAAGATTGTAATAGGTTTTACACTGGATAATAAAAGTATTGGATGGCTGCAGTTTGGTGGATGTAGCACCCCTTTCTTGTATTGTGAGCCCCTTTTACCCAACATATTTCCTACAGTTCAACCCCTATTCACTAAAAATAAACAATTTTTTCTCCTCTTGATTGGGTGAACCACGTTAAATTATGTGTTATGATTTATTCTGTGTGTTTTAGTTTCTCTATTTATTAATTAAATCTGCATTTAATTGTTAGATATCTGCCATCTCTAACCCTAACAAGTGGTATCAGAGTGGGTTGTGTTTCGATTATCGTCTGTAGGGAGGTCTCACGGCTGAGTGGGAGTCTCACGGTTGAGTGGGAGCAATGGCAGATGAAGGTAAGAAGGTTGAGAAGTTTAACGGGTATAACTATCAGTTATGGAAGATGCAGATGGAGGACTATCTCTATCAGAAGGATTTATGGCGGCCATTGGAAGGGAAAACCAAGAAACCTGCAGCAATGTCAGATGAGGATTGGGAGATCTTGGATAGAAAGGCTCTCATGCGATTCGCCTATGCCTCCCGCACAACTGGCGTCAATATTTATACAACAAAGACAACCTAAGAGCTGATGGAAACCCTGTTGCTATATGAGTGCCTTCCGCTCAATAAGGTATTTCTATGCCATTTAATATGAAAATGGTGGTAGGCTGTGGTCACATCGATCATTTGAATGAGTTTAATACGGTCATTAACTAATTAACTTCATGCGCAAACTTTGATGAAGAAGTGATCTGGACTTGCCTCGGCCCTAAAGCTGAATAGCTTGGTAATGGTTGTTAGGCAATTCTATTTTTGGTCTCAGTTCACATTGAAATTTGATGATGTTGTTGGTGTTATTTTGTGAGGAAATTTTGTAGGAAAACTCGTGGAACATCCACATCATGCAGTGTTTTGAATGCAGAAAGTAGGGGCAGAACAAAGGAGAGAGGAAATGATTCTGGAAATCATGGGAAGTCACAAGGAAAATCAAAGGACAAAAGGTCCCAATCTAGAAACAAGAAGGATTGTTGGTACTATGGTAAGTCGGGTCATTTGAAGAAAGATTATTGGTCTCAGAAAAATAAAGAAGGAGACATAAATGAAGGAAGTAAAGAGGAAAATGTGGTAAGTAATAAATCTAATGAGGGTGCTTTGATTCTTTCCTCATAATGCCGATGATTCTGCGTTAGGATTCTGGCTTCATTTCATGCTACCCCATAGAAGTTATTTTCTTTGATTATGTCCAAGGGACGGGGCTACTATTCGTAAGATAAATCTAACCCCATCGACGTTGGAAAGGAAGAAACCGTAAGATTAAGCGTGAATGGGAATCATTGGCTACTACGCGGAGGTAAGGCATGTTCCAAAGTTAAGCAAATAATTTAATTTCAGCAAGGCAACTAGGATTATGGGTTGTGCTAGTACATTTAGTGATAAAATTGAAGGTCACAAAGGGTGCCTTGGTAGTAGCAAAAGGTGTGAAAGTAGGCACCTTATATCTTTGTACAGGACATACTATTCCTTCTAGTTTAATTGTTACAGAAAAGGGTCAATGTTCAAGAATAGTTGTCGCAGTTAAGCAAGTAGAAGATCATACAGTTGTTGTGGACTATGAATCAACACTATGGCATAATAGACTTGGGCATATGAGTGCAAAGGTATGAAAGTACTTCATTCAAATAATGTTTTACCAGGTCTAAAATGTGTTAATATGGATTTCTGTGAAAGTTGTGTGTATGGAAAATAAAAGAGAGTAAGTTTTCTCAAGGATGGGAAGTAAAAGAAAGATGAGAAATTGAAACAGCTAGAAATTACTTGTTTATAGACAGACAAAGTGTTATACATCTTGCAAAGAATTCTGCTCTACATTCTAAAACAAAACACATCTAGTTGAGATATCATTTCATTCGGTCAGTGTTGGAGGATAGACAGGTTAAGCTAGACAAGATACATATAGATGTCAATCCAACAAATATGTTTACGAAGGTGGTGACAAGGGAGAAGCTGAGCTCCTCTTCACCTTTGGCTACCTCTGCTACACCAAGCATAACAAGAGTAGCGCATCCAAGGTACTTATTTCTAGTCAGAATTGTGCTTGCTGTCTCAGATCACTCCAAGTGGGAGATTGTGTTGGTATGGGATTGACCACCGCGAGATTGTTGGTATGTGGTGATCGATCATGCTATATTGTATAGCCCATGGTATATCGTGTACACCCCGGCCCCTATCCTTGTCGGGGTCCTACTTTTTTGCGTCATGACCGAAAAAGGGAAAAATCAACGAAAAAGGAAAAATCCAATTTTTTAGAACCCAAAAAAAATCTGGAAGCTTCTAAGCTTGTTAAAAAGGGGGTTCAGATGGGTATTATAGTATGATGAAAAATGTGATTATTCGCAAGATTGTAATAGGTTTTACATTGGATAATAAAAGTATTGGATGACTGTAGTTTGGTGGATGTAGCCCAGATTGGGTGAACCACGTTAAATTCTATGTTATGATTTATTCTATGTGTGTTTTAATTTCTATGTTTATTAATAAATCTGCATTTAATTGTTAGATATCTGCCATCTCTAGCCCTAACAATAAGCTTGCCATGAAAACAATCAAGCATCCCATACTACTTGATGTCGTCACTAGCAAGAGCACCAATATATCAATGTGCACAACCCTAGACCATTTACACAAGCACTTAAGGAGGAATTCATGTATAAACACACTCAATTGCACATAGGTTCATATCACTTCATTGTCCCAAGGGTTACCTACCTATGGTAATCCAAGATACCATTTTCCACATCAAGATAGGCCAAACTATAATATGGGACAGGTTCAACTATTACCTACCTATTATTCATTAGAAAGTCTCTTCCCTATAATCCATCAAACGACTAAGAAATCAAGGTGGTCCATTACCTACATGTACTAGCAGAAAGCCATCCAACCATCCAACATGCACTAGACGTCCATGACCGGTATTGTTGTTGGACCCAAGGCCTACATGATCCTAGCAGAATCTGTCTAGGCCTCTAGAGTAACATGGGGTGTGCATCATTGACATGCCACTAGCCCAAGGCCTACATCCTCCTGGAGGAATCTATCCCATTATCCAAGTGGTACAACTAATAGTTTGCTGGCATAGTATGCTCCTTGACTCCTATCAATATTGATTATGAATAAGGTTATCTTTGAGAGGTTCATAGGATTTTCCATCAATGATCACCTACAATGGATAGGAATAGCCTACATGAGAGGATTACCACCTGTTAAGGGGAAAAATAGGGTCCACCAAAGTGAATCAAAAAAGTGATGGACCACTGATTTTTCTAAGACCTTAAACACCTCAAATTATGTAAAATAATATGTTAATAACAACTAGAAATACAACCTAACTATTATAGCAACTATGAGGGATGTTTTTAGAGCATAAAAATTTGTGTACCTGGCCAAAAAGTTGATGTTTTTGAGCACTCTTAAATTCCCTGTTATCAGGTTCTGGAAGTTAGTATGCAATTTTGTAGAGCTCTTTCTGTGATCTTGCACTTTGAATGAAAACTTTAGCAACTTTTACAATTTTTCTCCAAATCTTTCTCTTCAACTTCTAAATTTGCAATCACACACTCAAGGGCATAAAAACTTCTTGTTTTTTTAGTGAATGGGGGTTTTCCTCAATCAAACCCCTTGTAGGTAATTAAACCAAATGATGAAATAAAGTAATGAAGCATGAAATGTGAAATATGCAAATGATGTCACTGTAGATGTTGTCTTGTGAAACAAATCTACAAACTAACATGTAGTGGCTATGAAGAATGTAGATCTTGGATCCTTGAATATGATGTGAAACAATGCTTGCAATAGATCTTCAATGTTACATCCACTTCTTTAGCTCATCTTAAATTGCTACAATAAACTTGAAATCTACCTTGAAATGCCTTATGAATGATCTTGTAATTCTCTAATGCTTGATCACTTGAATTCTTGAATGCTTCATAAACTTGCTAGGAGAAACAATGTGAATTAACCCCTTATTTATATTAAATTAGGAGATTAACCCTGAAATTCAAAGAATTAAGGCTAACACCAGATCTGGAAAGAAAGATAATTAAATTCCCATCAAAATGAAATTTAAAAAGGGGGGTCTCATTAAGGGAGGACCAATTTTCCACCTTGGGCGAATGGGTCTTGGCTCAGTTTTCCACGACTTAACCCTAGGGGATTGAAAGAGGGTTAAAAACCCATTTTGGATCAGCTGAGAAAGGGAGGTCCTGTTAAGGGAGGACCCATTCACCATCAAGGGTGAATGGGTCTTGGCTCAACTTACTAGGACTAAAATTTTCCCAATGAAATAATTTTTTAATTAAATTATGATTTTTGGGATAGATCTTTGGGAGATGTCAAAATTAAGGCCTAAATTTGAATTAAAAGGGGGTTAATAACTCTAATTAACCACAATTAATTAAGACCACCTAGATAAGTGTGAAAGTGCTTTATAACACTTTACAACATTTAAACAAGGTACACATTATGTACATTTTATTTAGAAAGGGGCCCATTAGGCTTAATTAAGCAAATACACCCTAGAAAAGTGTGAAAGTGTGTTACAACACTTTACAACACCCTTGCAAAGGATCAATTAAGGAATTTTTTAGTCAAATAAAGGTCCTAGAATAGTTTGAATGTGTATAACACTTTACAACACCACTCAAAGACACCATTAATTCAGTTTTAATGTCAATTATCAAACCAAGCAAGGAAAAGGCTACTTTTTTCATTACTACATTTTTCCCCCACTTTAATGAGAGGATGACCCCATGTCAAACTCACACTAAAGTAGACATCCAAGAAACTTAAGTATGAAGAAATAACAAAGATACATGATCACACCCTGTTAAAGGCCAAGAAAAATAAACAAAAACAAAGGATCAAGCACAACCGTTTCAACGCGATCTGAGATAAGGTTGTTTTTCCATAACATATATTGCTCACTCTAGGGTAGTGGAACTTTAGTCTGTCGATTGGGTGAGTTGTCCCAAAATATGTAGATGCTCACTCTAGGGTAGTGGAACCTCAGTCTGTCCACTAGATGAGTTACCCCAACAAGGCGGAAAACGAGATAATCATATTAGCCTCTCATACCATACTGAAGTTATCCTCTTAACAACTTTGATAAGGCACCACAATGTAAATTCTTTTTAATTTCATGTAAAAGTTTTGTTAAATGGGATTTTTCTTTGTTCGTGTAATAGTATTCCTCATAGTGAGAATTGTGCCTAATGTCTCCAAGAGAGGACAAGTCAAAAGTGTCAGATCATCGCCCATTGGATGCCTCGTTCACATCATGCCATGATAGTAGATTGTACACTCTTGGACAACATCAAAACCAATGACACCACCAAGAAGAGAACACATCACAAGAAAAAAGAAAAATCATGCCATGAAATTTTCCAAAAGATGTCATCTATGTATGCCCCCACTTTAAAGTGGTTGCTACACCATCACTATGAGAAATTGCTTTAAAGTAGCCATTTTTTTGATCCTAAGACATGAGATATTTCCTTGGAAAACCCTATGACAAGTCATATGTTTTCAAAGCAAGTTGTGTCATGAAATAGGGAGGTTTTCCCCCAAAAATACAATGCTTAACTTAGAAATAAAAGTATGTCACATGCGAACCAACTTAAGGCATGTCGTCCACATCCCAAGCTTGCTCTTATATTTACATGGAAGACAATCAACTTGCCACAAGATACAATGACAAGTTCCATGCAAAGATAAAGCTACCTAATCCTTTGCCCCCATTGAGTGCAGGACAAGGATGAGTTGAGGATAGATGATGGTGTATAACTGAAAATATGTTATACTTCTGTGAATCCTTGCATGCAAGGATACTCAATAATGAGTCCTTGCAAATCAATTCACAGCTCTCTATCCGAGAAGAGCAGAGATTGATGTTGTGGCCCTCAGATTAACCCTGTTACCCCTGCAAATACAATCTCGGAACGAGAGATTCAAAGAGGAGAAGCAAGAATGCCAATCTCCATGAACCCTGTTCTTGCAATGCAACAATGAAAACTAATCTAAATGATTGTAAAATGTAATAAACCAAACTAATTTATTGAAATGAAACTTAATCTACATGCAATGCCATAAATGAATTATTTTGCAAATTAATTTACTATGAAGATTAAGCTAAAATGCAATATTAAACTATATGATCTAAAAATAAGATGCTTATATAATCAAACTAATGTAATCTCAAATGATAAAATTCAAATTTGCAGCATAAGTCTGATGTAAAAATTCGTGATTCTTTCTTTTTTTTGAAATGAGAATGAGAGGGCTCATTTTATAGGCAAAAGTAGAATTGAAGGCAAATTCAGAAACAATGTGGGATAAATAGAAAAATAGAAACAAATCTTGATTGGAATTCTTTTTTTAGTTTATTTCCCTTTTAACTGATTTGTTTCCCTTTTTTTTTTTTCATCACAGGATATTCTTTAGAGGATATTTCATTTATTTTATTTAATTTAAGATGATAATATCTTTTAATAAAATAAAATAAGATTATGTAATTCTAGAAATGAATATTAATAAAATAAAATAAAATTATTTAATTAAAATGATTTAATTAAATAGCATCAATTTTATTTAAGTAATATTAACTTCAATTAAAATAACATTATTTTATTTCATTAAAAAGGGATTTATTTCTTTGATTAAATAAAAATTAATGAAGCATTCAAACCTTAGGAAAATTGAAACATTTGAAATAGTTATGAATTGTTTAAGAAATTTGATTTGAATATGTGACAATCATTGATTCAGAAAGTTGATGTTGACAAATTAAATAAATGGGGCCCAAAGTCTAGGTGACTATTTTAGGTTGCATACATTTGCCCCTCTTTGACTAATGTGAGGTCGACTCGGGATCACATGCAGTCAAAGAATGAAGTTGCAATGTGAGATCGGTTTGGGATCAGAAAACAACTCGTATGAGGCTCTAATTCTGATCACATCTAGACAAACATAAACAAAAGGCCTTTGAACATGAGGTCGATTCGGGATCACATCCAAAGTGAGAGATAAGAATCTCAAGCAAGGTTGCCCTAAGAGAAATTGATACATTGATAAAGCTGAATCAAGGATTGAAGTTTGATAAGTACTGCCCCCTCGTGATCAAAATCGAAATGAGATAGAGGAGAAATAATAAATTGAAAATTTTGATCAAATCAAACAAAAGATAAGGTTCTTGATGTAAGATGAAAAATATAAGAATCACAGAACCCAGGTAGATCAGCAAGAAAATTATGCCCTAAGGTTGAATTAGAAGAAAAGAAGTGGGGTGAAATCGAATGGAAGATAAAAGTTTGGAAGAAATGGAAAGAAATGGAGAGAAGGAAGAGAATCTTCTTCAATAAAGAGGATGCATCAAAATCAATCAACTGTTTAAGACAGGGAGTTTCGATTGAGATCACGAAAGAAGATAAGGAAATGAAGAACGTGATCACAGTTGATGAAAAATCCACAAGAAAGATGAAGGAAACCCTCTCAAACCCATAATACAACCTAAAAGTGCAAATTAACATGAAGTCTAAATAATTCAGCTACATGAAAATGCAAAGGTGTACTTGCAATATTAGGGTAACATGAGGTTTTTGTGTGCTGTATTCATTAGAGAATGTAAGAGAACTTATTTTCATCATTGGGCCATTATTACTGGACATCGGACAATCACACAATCATCACTAGTCACAAATGCAACTATGAAGATATGAATGTGATTTATATCAGCTTGGAATATGGAAAGATTCTAACATGAGCATCAAAGACATGAAGGTCAAGATGACTACAATGTTAGCTTACCCAATTTAATGTAGCAAAACCATGCTCGCATCAAGACATAAACGCCAAGATTACCATGAGAATGGTTGTGCAAAAACATTCAAGGATGATGCCATAAATCTCTTAAGTGTGTCAAGTAGACAACAAGAGATACTAAAGAGGTTCAAGACAACACCCATAAGTAGAAAGCAAATAAAAACATGCCCCATGCCCCAAGTCCTCTAGCTATGCATCACGGAGAGACTTATTAGACAAGGACACTCAATGAAAATCAATATCAGTCAACACACAAAGAAAAGATCATGGCATATCTCGAGCATTAAGTGTTGCAATTAAAAAAAAATTTAAGTGTGTAAACTGATACTGAGTTCCAAGGATAAGGATCGAATGCTTGCAAGTAGGTAAGATTACATGACTGAACTGGATAAGTGTTGAAAAACACACGATGTCAGGGGTTGTGTTGAAAAACACAGTTGGGTTAGTGTTGAAAAACACCGTTTGCGAGGTGTCCTAAAGACAAGCATATCCAAGAGACCAAAGCTAACACAGTGATGCCCCTAGACAAAGACAAAGACCAATTCCAAACCAAGGCAATAAGGACAAGGCATGATGGAGAAAGGCTAAGTGTTGAGGATGCATGCTAAGAAATAGGGATGCAAAGGCCTCAAGTAGCGCCTGTTTCCAGGTTTTCACCACTTGGAAGAATTTTTTTTTAGGACTTTTTATATATATATATATATTTTATTTTATTTTATTTTATTTTTTTTGAATGTTTTTGTATTTTTCATTTTTTTTGTATTTTTTCAGCATCATATTTGAATTTTTTTGGATTTTTTTGACAATATATCAATTTTTTGGTAATTTTTTCAGTATCATATATCAATTTTTTTGGAACTTTTTTCAGGGTCATAATTATATACAAAGGATGCCCCCAGACAGAACGGGCATCAAGGATAGAACTTCTTCAGGTGCAAAACATTGATAGGCTCAGGGAGCTGCTCCCCCTCTTCAGTAGATAGTAGATATGCACCTGTGCCAAAAGCTGCTGTGATGATGTAGGGCCCAAGCCAATTAGGTTCGAATTTTCCCTTTTGTTCTCGGTTTTGTTGGTTCTTAGGATTCTCTCGCAGGACAAGATCTCCTACTTGGAATTCTCTAGGGCGAACCTTTTTGTTGAAGGCTTTGGACATCCTCTTTTGATAGACCCTCATATAGTCAAATGATGCTTTACGCTTCTCATCAAGAAGTTCTAATTCTTGCAATCTCATGGCGCGATAGTCTTCATATGTAACTAGACCTTTGAGAGAGACCCGAAGTGATGGAATCTCAACCTCTAAAGGTAACACTGCTTCAGCGCCGTATGTGAGGGCAAAAGGAGTAGCCCCAGTTGGAGTATGAATACTCGTTCTATAGGCCCACAGGGCCGGATTTATCTATAGGTGCCAGTCTCTACCATTCTTATGAACTGTTCTGTGCAAAATCTTGAGAATGGTTTTGTTTGAAGCCTCTGCCTGACCATTTCCTTGTGGGAAGTAAATGGAGGACCAATGTTGCTTTATCTTGAATCTTTGGTAGAGTTCTTTAAGGTCCTTGTTTTTGAATTGACCTCCATTGTCAGTGATGATCTCAGATGGCACTCCATATCGACAGATGATATGGTTTAACCAATAAAGACATTTGTCTTGCACGAGGCAATAGAAAAGTGGAGCGACTCTGCCATTTTGTGAAGTAGTCGATTATGGTGATGATAATGAACTTATGCCCACTGATGAGTTAGGATGAATCATAGCAAAGATCAAGGCCACTCCAAGTGGCGATTGAGATATATAGAGAATTAGCTCTACGGAGCATGTCAGTGTCCATGTTTCCGTTTCACAAGACTTAGCAATACTGCATCTATCTGCGCCGTAGGTAATAGTACCTGCTCTAAAGCAACCTTCTAGCCATGGAAGACCATTGGGAATGTCCTCCACTTATGCCTGTGGATGTCCTTCTAAACATTCGATTCCTCCTTTTCTGACACCCTAAGTGTTCCATCTAGACCCCTCCTACTTGCGAAATCACCAGAGATGAGAATGGCGTGCGGATAAAGTTTCTTCTTCGGATCGGTTAAATGTCGAGGATGATGCCATGCGAATATGGTAAATAGCACCATGGCGGGAGGATTCATGATTGACAAAGTACAAAATGTTATAGCTTCCAATTGAGTCAAATATGGATAATAAGTAGCTCTTCCACCAGAATTCATATACGGACTCATGTTCCTCTAATTCAAACCAAGGTGGCCATAGCATCAGTGCTTTGTTCTCGACCTAGGGATTTCTTTGAAAGGTGACGAAGTAAAATACCATCTTAATGAATCAACCATTTTTTAGTAAGGTACCAACTTGTCATCTTTTGTTTGGTATTGTTCATTGACTTGGTTGATGATCAGCTGAGAATCCCCATAGATATGTAGTTCTGTGATATTCCACTCTATAGCCATTTTTAGTCCATTTGTCAAAGCCTCATACTCAGCTATGTTGTTTGTGCATGGAAAGAGTAACTTGTAAGATTTAGGAATAGTATGCCCATGAGGAGAAACAAACAACACACCAGCTCCAGAACCATTTTGCATGCATGAACCATCAAAGAATAGTTTCCAGGATCTTTCAGTCATGTACATAAGATGCTCATCTGGAAAGTTGACTTGAATGGGCATATTATCTTGAATAGGAAAATTAGCCAGTTGATCTGCAATAGCTTGGCCTTTGATTGCTTTGCGCTCAATATACTCTATGTTAAATTCAGAAAGAATCATCATCCATTTAGCAAGTCTGCCCGTGAGAGCAGCTTTACCGAGTAAGTATTTGAGAGGATCAATTTTTGATATGAGGTGTATGATGTGCGTGAGCATATAGTGTCGCAATTTTTGAGAAGCAAACACTACTGCAAGGCAAGCTTTTTCAATACTAGTATAATTAACCTCATAAGAAACAAGAGTGCGACTAATATAATATATGGCCCTTTCTTTCCCTTGTTCATCTAATTGAGCCAACAATGCCCCCAGTGAAGATTCAGTAGCTGAGACATATAAAATGAGAGGTTTTTCTGGAATGGGAGGCATTAAAATGGGAGGATTTGCCAAGTATTCTTTAATTTGATCCATGCTCTTTTGGCAATCCTCATTCCAGACACATTGAACACCTTTATGCAATTTTTTGTTGAAAGGTTGTGCTCTATCTACCAATTGTGAAATAAACCTCCTTATGGATTGAAGGTGCCCTTGAAGACTCCTCATTTGGCTAACATTTTTGGGAGGTGGCATGTTTATAATGGCTTGGACCTTTTCAGGGTCCACTTCTATTCCTTTAGCTGAAATGATGAATCCCAATAATTTGCCAGAAGTAACACCAAATGCACACTTTTTTGGGTTTAATCTTAGTTGAAATTGTTCCATGCGATCTAGAATCCCTTCTAAATCAGCCAAATGTGTTCCTCTTCTCTTAGACTTAGCCAGGGTGTCATCCACATAATCTTCCATATTCTTATGCATCATGTCATGGAAGATGGTTGTCATAGCTCTTTGGTAAGTAGCTCCTGCATTTTTCAATCCAAAGGGCATGACATTCCAACAATAAGTACCCCAGGCACATGTGAATGCAGTCTTTTCTTGATCCTCAGGAGCTATCTTGATATGATTATACCCAGAAAAACCATCCATCAAAGAATAGATCTCATATCCCGCTGTCATGTCCACTATCATGTCTATGTTAGGAAGTGGGAAATCATCCTTTGGGCATGCTCTGTTAAGATCTCTAAAGTCTGTGCAGATTCGAATGGTTTTATCAGGTTTAGAAACAGGTACAATGTTGGAAATCCAATCAGCATAGTCTATGGCTCTAATGAATCCTGCACCAAGGAGCTTTTCTAATTCAGCTTTCACTAAAAGAGCTATATGAGGGTGCATTTTCTCAACTTCTGTTTGACTGGTTTCACACCTGGAGCTATGGATAAATGATGCATAATGAGATTAGTGTCCAACCCTGGCATGTCTGAGTATGTCCATGCAAAGTTAATTTCCTTCTTTTGGAGGAACTCGGTATAGGCTTTCTTTTCTTCAGGTGATAAAGATTTAGCCAAGTGTACAATTTTTGAACTTCCTCTGTGCCCAAATTAACAGCTTCTGTAGGTTCAACCAATACTGATGATCTATCCTGGAAATAGCTTGGGAGACCATCAAGTACCTCATCCGTAGGTGCCTGTGGGAGGTTTTCACCTTTGGATAAATCTTGTTTACTTTTTGGATTTACACGACACACGCCACGTGGTTTTCGCCATGAACTCTATTCTTTTTCTTTTCTTTTTTTTATCTTGTATTTAAGGTACTTGATGTCGGGATACATCATCTTGGTGGCAGTTCAGTGGAAGAGACTACAGGTTCAATGGCATTTAGATAGCAGGTGATCTCATAGTCATTGTGAAATGTCAAGAGTTGAGGCTCTTGGTAACGTTGAGACCAATCAATAAGGTTAGGGTGAACAAGGGGTAGGTTGATGACTGGTTCAAGATTAAGGATATAGGTGGTGTCATCTCTGGTGACTGTAGAATTGGAATCTGTCAAGTTTCCCTCTAAAGTGTCTAAATGAGAATTTATCCTAGCAAGCGAAGAATCGTCTACTAATGCGACATGTGGGTTCCAATCTTCTAATCTAACACATGACTCGTCAGTTACATCAGGTTGGGAACTATAAGCATGGACAACGTCCATATCCAAGTCAACTGTTGCATCTGAGAGTGAATCCCATTCAAACTCATGAGAGTCTATTTCTGAATTATTGTTGGAGCCTCGTGATGTAGAAGCCTCAAGATTTGGAAGAGGCTCCTCTCCTCTAGCAATTTGCGCAATCACAAAATTATCTGAATTATCACCATCCATTGCAGCTGGGATAGAGACATTATCCATAGTCAATCTTGCATTCATACAGTCACTATCTATTGCAAATGAGATAGGAGGACTATCAATTATTAAATCTCTTGAATCTTCCCAAAGGAGATTTGTTGAAGGTATCCAATCATCTGTTATGTCTTGTTGATTGGTCAAATCTAGTACATATTCTGTGTCATCTTTACTATCCCGCCTATCAGAAATGGGGACAGTGCATTTATTGTTATTCATAAAGCCTAGGCCAACCGGTTTCTTAGACTTATGTGCAAAAAGATCATGATTGAGTGGATTTACGTCTGGCATCTAACTTTACAACGTGACTAAGAGGGCCATATCTGGATAACCCACATCTTCTTGACAAAAAGTATATCCTCTCCCTTAGGACTTAGGAGGGGAGAAATTTTCATTGTGTGATATTTCTCCTCTTTGTATATCAATCTCGAACCTTCTTCCCTCTTTTTCATCTTGTATTTAATGCGGTTCAACAAACTTGTCAATATTGTCATTCTTTGAAGATGATGGTTTCATCCTCACCTTAGAACTTTCCCATATGTCCTGAAACATGCATCTTTACCAAAGTCAAGTTATTTATGCCAAAGGTCACGACTTAAATTTGTTTTTGTGATCGGCTAAAGTTGTTTCATATCCTCTGCTTTCTTTCGGTTAAAGGGACATGAACGATATTTGAGATTAGTCATTATTCATAAAGTGTTGTTATCCACAGTATGCAAATTCCTGTTCCATTGTGAGAGACTTAACTTTACCATGGTAGTAGAGTGAGCGACACTGCATAATATGAATCACATGGTCTGGGTAAAGTATTATGCAAGGGGTCGATATCAACAATTTTAAGTGGAAGTATCTTTTTCAATGGGGGCCAATCACGGGAGGCTGACCAATCCTTAGAACTTAGATGCCTCATCATAGGCCTTTATGGTGATCTTCTTTCTAGTGTCGATCACTTGCTTTGAATAGCCCAAAGTTTTTAACAAATTCAAAGTACAGATATTTAACCCAACACCCCCATCAATCAACACGCGCCTGACACGGGTTTTATGAATCATGACTTCAATGTGAAGGGCAAGATTGTGTGGATGGCTTAGGGATTTGTCATCATCTTCATAGAAAGAAAGGTAATGTGGGCTAGTAATGTGATTCACCATGCCTTGGAATTGGTCTATATCAATGTTGTTGGGGACATTTGCATGTAAAAGCGTCCTCAAGGATCTGCTTATGTCTAGGGGACAACTCTAGAAGCTCTAAGATTGAGATCTGTGCTGGAGTTTTCTGTAACTGATCTACAAGATTGTAGTTTGGTTTGAGAGCAGTGGCGGACTTTATAGTGGCATTCTTGGATGCCACTTGCTTGGATTTGTTGGATGGACCTAAACTAGGCCCTCTGAGAATAATAGGGGCTTGACTCCTGGTAACAGCATTAAGGGCTTGGGAAGATAACCTAGAATGGGGACCTCTCAGCACCACAATAGGTTGGTTGTCAAAAATAGGGGGAGAGTCATAACCATGGGTCTTTCGCCATATCCATAACAGAGACAACCACTGGTATGTTTTATCACATTTTACTTTGTATGAGTTGTAGTTGATTCGCGACTTTGCCATTACGTGATTTAGAGGTTTCACTCCTGTATGTCCAATGAAGATAGGCAAAAGGTTCCTTAAAAGCCTTATGATCAACATTGGTATTTAGGCCATCAACTTGAAGCTTTCCACTTTCTATAAAATCTTGGGCGATATGTTTTAATTTCCAACAGTTTTCAACAGTATGGCCGGGGCCATTATGAAATTTACAGAATGCCTTGTCATCCCACCAATGTGGCTTAGGATCTGGAATATGAAATTTTGCAGGATCCTGAGGATGTGCCAAGTTGTTAGCAATGAGAGTTTTGAGAATATCCTCATATGTGTCACCCAATTTGGTAAATTGCCGCTTCTGGTTTTTGGGCCTTTCCCGATATCTTGGTTTACTTTCTTGTTGTGGAGGTGCATTAAGCTTCATTGCTTGCACAGCCTTAGTCAAATTAAGAACACTTTGATCTCTTGATTAGGAAGAATCCACAACTCCATCATTGACAACTTGTTTGTTTTTGTTCCAATTGTTGTTCTTCCCTTTATCCCTATTGTTGTGTTGACCATTGTTGGTATTATTGTTATGTCTGGTCAAAATGCCTTGTTCTTTTAGAACATCCTCAATGCGGCATGCAGTTTCAATCATAGTATCAAAGGAAGTGAAGACTATCTATTTGATCTCATGTCTCATTTCAGGCACCAAATTACTAACAAGTATGTCAATCTTTTCATCCTCATGGATCATCCTAGGATACCGGGAGCATTGTCTCCTCCACCTTTGCAAGAAGGTAACAAAGGGTTCCCCCTGATTTTGTTTCAAGTTGCATAGGTCCAACATAGTAACAGATCTTGACAAATTATATGCGAAGTGTTGAACGAATCTATGAACAAGTTCTCTAAAAGTATTGAAAGGAGGAGTGATGTTGGTAAACCATTCCATTGTAGCATGCCCTAAGACTCTAGGAACAACCTCACATCAAATAGAATCATCCCAAGTGATTCAAAGCTCATAGTATAGGCCGCGCTTTTGTGGTGGTGTGGATCGCCCTTCCGTCCCTTATTTATACGTATGTTGTGGGAATTCCACCCTCTTTGGAAAATCTTTTCATACTCACACTCTTGTCGAATGGATTAGGACAAATTGGTCTAGTGAGAATGAGCTCTTAAGTTACATCTTTTTCTCCTCATTTGCTTCATTTAAGTAGTTCTTCTTCTTGGGAGGTTTTGCTTTTGTATTTTGTTGTCCACATCAAATTATGAGGGACTCGCTTTTATTGGTGAACTTTCTAAAATTTATCTTTGTTTTGTTAAGCCTCTCCACATACTGTTGGAAGATAGGCTCTTGTTGTATTCGCATGAAGGCTTGAGTATCAAAGTCATAATGTGAACTACCACCTCCATGTTGGGAACCAAGATGTACATGTTGGGAGTGTGGTCTTGAATTTCTGGGAGGAGTTTGCCTCCTATAGTGAGCATACTGAGAGGCCCTTCTTCCTCTAGGACTAGGAGATCTAGAAGGGGTGCTTGACTGCCTTCTACTTCTTGGTGTTCTGGAAGGGGTGGAGGGAGGGGAATTATGTCCACTGTTAGCACCCCTTGTATTGTATTGTTTGTTTAATTGGTGGGCTAACTGCCTATCTTGCTCCTCTTGAGCGAGTTTCCTTTGTACTTCCAATAAAGCTTGGCTCTCTTCCTCAAGTTGTCTAAACTTTTCTTGCTTTGCAGTTTGTTCATCTAGAAAGGCTTTCTTTTCGCGTTCAATTCTTCTAAGCCTATCACTTGTGAACCTTGAGGTATGTTGAAGTGGTGAGCTTGGTCTAGACTATTTGAACAAGTCATTGGTATACATTGTATTGACATGAGCATCATGAGGTTCATTGTCTTGGTCTTCATGTTGTGACCATCGTTCTTGGTGAGCTCGTCTCTTACCTTTAAACTCCCGTTGGTGGGCATCCAAATATCTTGTATAATAGAGACGACCAGTTGATCTGTCCTTGAAGAATTTCCAGTATCTTGTTTTACTGTGTTGTTCACAGTTATCGTCGAATTTGATCCATAGAAGCTTCCCTCTCCCGCCGAGTGACAGTATAACTCATATCCATACCTAAGTGGGAAGGTGCTGAGGGGGTACTCAAGTCACTAAAATGGCTCTTTGGGTCAAAATAGGTTTCAGACTGACTCCTAGGTGACTGGTCAAATATTGGTTCTTTTTCCTTTTCTCTTTGACGATGCAGGCTTGGGGGAGTAGTTGGTTGGAAGCCTCACAGGGGTGCTGCTCACTTGATATCTTGTTGTGGTAAACGAAGGAGAGTTCAGTAGCAGACAATTCTAAGAAATGTCAATACCAAACTAGGATAGTAAAAGTTTTCTCTTGTCTGAGAGAGATGGTGAAATAGAACTGTTGCAAATAGGTGCAAACCAACACTGCCACAGAGGTGCTCAATTCTTGGGTGAACACCCTAGCACATATGGATCAGGAGGATGACTTACACAAAGTGTACTGAGTTTGAATTGTATGAAAATGGGTGGACAAGGCGACTACTAGCACTCTCCAAGTGTGTTATCAAAGAG
>VDFB02341584.1:0-44422 GCA_007258455.2 Sequoia sempervirens
CACAACTTTCCCTTCTATCGTCCAATGAAAATTGGTAGTACCTTTCATCATATTTACAATATGACGAGTCTTTTTTGCAAAATTAGGAACAAATTTTTTATAGAAAATTCACCTTTCCAAAGAAAGAATGAACAAATTTCTTACTTGATGGAAAAGTAAGAGATTTGATATTTTTTACTCTTTCTAAGTCAATCTTAATACCTTCTTTGGACACAACATGACCAAGAAGTTTTCCTTTTGTAAACCCAAAAATTAACTTTTTAGGATTCAATGAAATACCATGTTGTCAGCATCCCTCCAAGATTTTCCTTAGATGATGAAAATGTTCCTGATGCTTCTTGGAAAACACCATAAGATCATCAAGGTACACCATAATGAACTGACCTAGCACGTCACGAAAGGCTAATTCCATAGCTTGTCGAAACGTGGTGCCAACATTGATAAGGTCGAAAGGAATTCTACGGTATGAAAAGGTACCCCATGGCATTGTAAAGGTTGTTTTGTGTTGATCACTTGAATTGACTTCAATCTAGTTGTAACCAAAAAAACCATCCAACATGGAAGGCATCTCGACTTTGGTGATGGTTTGAAGAACTTGATCCATTACTGGAAGAGGATAATTATCCTTGAGAGATAGCTGATTAAGGTTTTGGAAATCCATGCAAATACAAATCTCACCATTCTTCTTATGAACATGAACAATATTTGCTATCCATGTTGAATGATGGATAGGAAATATTATCTAGGCATCCAACATCTTTTGAAATTTTGCAAGGATTGTTCTGGAAATCTTCAGATTGTATTTCCTTTGCTTTTGTTTGTAAGGCAATGCTCCAACTTTAAGCGAAATATCATTTTATACCTACTTTGGCTGGAAAAATTTGAGATCTTCATATGAATATGCTAGGACATCCACATACTCTTGTAGCAATTTGAAAAATTGCTTTCTTTCTTTGTTTGTGCATCACTTATCAATGTTTATCATCCTAGGATCATTTTCAGTTCCTAAGTTTATCTGTTCAACCTCCTTAGATGAATCAAAATATGAGATTTGCTTTTCAACATAGTGATCATGCTTATCAAAAATCCTGTCAAGGGATACCAGCCCCTTAGGAATTTTATTCCCTTTTAGTTGTATGATCTCTTCCCCTATTACTAGATCAATATCAAAAATAGATTCTCGATGTAGAGAATCACTTCCTTCAAAATACAATTCATCAAAATTTTCTACCTTTTCCAAAAAGGCAACAATTTGATTATCATCATTGAATATTTTCCAATTATCCAAATTATCAAGAACACTAGGGAAGAAGACAAACTCAATAGTATAGGTAGGACCATGAAAATCTTTATGTGGAATTAGGAGAGTGGCTGGAACTACTAGAGAATTAGCCCTTTCATTATATTCCCTTGGAACTACAAATATATCAAATCCATCAAATTCTTCAATGCAATCCTGAACAAGATTGAGATAATGTCTAAGTTTGTCATTTGTTGTTTGATACAAATTTCTTACCTGACAAACTGTCAACTCAGCATCGCCTTGTGCGTGAAGATTCCTGATACCTTTCTTGCGTGAAACTTGTATTCCCAACAACAAAGCTTCATATTCGACAATGTTATTGGTATTATAAAATTGTAGCTTGAAAGAAAAAGGAAAGATCTTTCCTTTAGGGGAAATGAAAACAACACCGGCTCTAGAACTGGTGGAAGAGCAACTTCCATCAAACTTGAGTAACCAAAAACCATTTGGGTCAACAAGGCTAACAACATCAAAATTTGTATCTTCATCTTCTGATGAAGCTTCACAATTTGAAGTAGATGAATCGTCTGATTCATTTGTTGATGAAAAAGATCATCACTCTCTAGCTCATGTCTTGTTGAAGATTCACCAACCTCTTCTATTTGTAGATAATATGTCCCAACGCCTAAAGACTCAAATAGAATTTGAGCTCTTGGATCATCAAATTGAGTTATTGAAAATTTTGATTCCCTTTCGGGAATCAATTTCTACATGACACCTTTCTCAGGTATTCTGGCTTCAAATATGTCCATGTTTAGCTCACCTCCAACATCCTTACAAAAATTGCATCCAAGGAGGATTCCATAAGATGCTGGCACGTTAGCTACTAGAATCGTCATCTTTATCTTCTTTTCTGGATACACAACAAATGCATATTGCACATCTTTGATATTACCAATCAAAAGTACTTGTTTGTTCTCCGTGGAGAAACAACGGCTAAATTTTTTGGTTAGATTCAAGCCTAAGGCAGTAGCTACCTTGGCTGGCATCACATTGTTTGATGCACCAAAATCTATAACACATTTTTTTAATTTAAAGCCATTTACAAATAAAGAAATAAAGAATGGGTCAATGCATTTGGAGGTAGTTGGAGGATTGGAAACAAGGTTATTCTATGGTGTTTTGGGCTTTGGAGCAGCAGGAATATCAGGAGATGAATCTTGATTTGGGGTAGTTCCTTTATCCTTCACGAACTTGACAAGCCTGTCAAATTGGTTAGGATTGGCTTTGAGGTATTTAGCTTTAGACATTTGGATCTTTGTTTTCTTGGCATGATCAATAATGTCGAAAGCCTAGAAAGAATTTTGTAGAGCCGATGTGGTAACTTCACTGATAGGTTTAACAAAAGGCACACTGGTCTTTGGAACTGGGAGATTGGCTTTGGAAACTATAGGAACTGACAGAGGGGGATGAGGAGCACTTGTTTGTTTGTTGCATTCTTTGGTTGCCAAGTGAGAGGAGACCCTCTTTTGGCAATGGTAACTGGTGGCTTCTCCTTCATTGGTGGAGCAACAACTTGAGTTTGATCAAGCTGATTTTGTTGTTACCACTTAAAGACAACATATGCATCCATCACTAAGTCCTCATCAGGTTCATTTTCCATTTGTAAATAGCCAATGTTGGAGTCGCAAGCTGATTCTATTTGTTCATCTTGAAAGAGACCAACACTTTCTTTTGTAGGGTAATCTGGTTGTGCATATTCATCTTGTTCATCCTCATAGTATCCCACTACAATATTAGTAGGTGGAGCTTCAAGTGCGAGTCTTCCTTGTGGAATTGGAAGGCGATTTTGATTTCTATTTCCAACATAGTTAGGAAAAGTACTTGGAACATCCTTATAAGTATTGTTGTTGGAAACTTGCTTTTTCAAAGCCAAGATTTAGTTTGCCAACCTTTGAACCATGGGATCAACAAAATTAGAATTAGCATTAGAAGCATTAGTATTAGAAGCTAAATATCTCGATGCTTGCATCTTCTTATTGTTGTTGGTATTCATCCTTATTTCTCCAACAAGGATCATATCATCTTCAAGACTAGTAGCTAATTGTTGAGCTGCTTCAACATTGGCGAGATTTTCCCTACACAAGAAAAAAATTACTTTGGGGAGTTGTGTATTGATGAAGAAGCACTTAAAACTATTATTTGTTGATCTTGCCACCATTGGGATCCTTGTCACCAACTTATTGAACTTATCCACGAACTCACGCATGGGTTCATGGGCCTCTTTTCACATGGTTGTAAGTTGTGCCAATAAGGAATGTTTGTCTTCATCAATTTTGAATATTTCTTCAAACTTGGTGTGAAGAGTGTTCCAATTAGTGACTGAAGCTATGAGAAGAGTATAAAACCATTCAACAACATCTCATTGTAGAGATTTTATGAACAATGTCACAACAATGTCTTCATGTTCCACACCAAGAACACCACAAACAATTAAAAGGAAGTGATGTGTTCAACGGGATGTTGTTTTTCATTGCCTAGAAACTTTGGAATATGCTTTCTCGAGACATGTGGAAGTTCATGCAGAGTTGTAGCCAAACTGAGGGGATCGAAAGCATTTCCCCACGGTCCTGCAGGTGGTGCAGCCATGATATGTTGCACAACAAGTACTTTAACTGGACTTCTATGGAAAATAGAAGATTCACTCAGAAAAGGAGATTTTAGTCTTCGTGGAGGGTAGCTTGTGGTACGTTGCAACAATGACCTTGCTCACGAGGGAGTAGGTGGAATATTATGTTACAACAAGTCTTCAAAAAGTGGATCCACTACTCTTTGAATCCTCAATCCTCGTGTAAAGCTTCTAACCACCAAAATGTAAATTGAAACAAGATAGAGATTAAAAATAATAGTACATAAGATCACAATAAGATACTGGAAAGCTTATTCACTTCAATCGAAAGTGTGAGGCTTTGATTGCGTGATTCATTCCCCAGTGGAGTCACCAAAAAACTGTTGGGTGAAAATTATGTAATCCCTTTTTAACAGATTATACAATTTGATTTCAACCAAAGTTATGTGAGATATAAATCTCTCCTCTCAGAAAGGGAAGGTGCCCTTCTTACTCCTTATTGAAATTAAGTAAAACTAACTAAGTATTTACAACAATGTACACTACAATTAAGAGATGGGAGTGTGTCGCATTCATAATTCTCTCTTTTTTCAAAGAATATGTTTTACAATGCTTCACAGTTTTAAGTTCATGATTTGATACAACTACAAACTAAAAACAAAAGTAGTAATTCCAATATCCATATCTTGTCAAAGCAAAGCCTAGGAATACCAACATGATAATGATAAATGATAAAATAAGAAAGAAATTCTCATGAAGGCACAGTCATTCTGTAGCATTCACCGATGGATCCTTTGAGATATGTAACCAACATTGTATTAGAAGCACAAAGTATTTTAGATACTGCACAACAATTCCACGAATAGCACGAATAAATACAAGAACAAAGTCTTGTAGAAAATTCACCAGTAGTATTCAATCAATGTCACAAATTCAAATAGAGTGTAACACAAATTTTACACGGATTTATTTAAAGCCCTTCAGATCTTAGTTACTAATCACCACCAATTTGATCAAGCCATAAGATAATTTGTTCCCAAAAAAAATTTTGGTATGGAACTTCACTTCTTTATTGATCAAATTCAGATTCACAAAGATGAACACAAAGTTTCATGTATTTGCTTCTCAAAATGGGCAACATTTCATTGAAAAAGATAAAAGGTAACTATTACAAAAGAATCCTCTCATATTTATAAAAGAGAAGGAAGAGCAAATCTAGGAAAAGTAGATGAGTGAATCTAGGAAAGTTAGGTGAGAAAATTTAGGAAAATCTCACCTAACAAGTCAAATTATTAAAAAATGTTGTCCATCATTTTAGGAAAACATCTTTGTTTTTACATGTACTTACATCTTGGAAAAAGACATGTAAGACGTCGAAAACTATTTATAAAATGCATAAATGAAAGCATAGAACTATCTAACACTAGAGATACAAGAAGTCTTTATGCTTCCTTGCATTGGTGCAAAAGTCTTCATAATTCTTCTCGGTCTTCTGTATGAATGTGTCATCTAGACCAATAGTGTAATCAACAATGGTGTGAACTCTTGTGATTGATCTTTTGGAAAATGAGTGAATCTTCTTGCATCTATCAAGATGCGTATTGAGATTGTCAAGAGAAAGCCCTATATCACAAATGGCATGCATGGAGGTCTTTGAAAAGTTGGCATCCTCCACTTGCTTCATGATGACTTCCTTGTAGATCTAAGAAAGTTCACTGAACGAGAGGAAAGTATGATTTTCATCAAGGAGCTTACCCGGTAACCCCTCAATTCCATTCACTAGGATAACACGATGTCCTTTGATATCTTCTTGTACTTGGTGGATATTTTCAATAAGAGATTTGATTGCTTGTATGCAGTGCTTGAGATATTGTCCTACCTCCACATACTTCTCTTTGTTGGGAATTACCCCAACTTCCACCAAATTACTCAAATTTGTCTCTTTCATTCGTGACCAAAATGAGAGACATCTTTCCATTTCTTTTTGCTCTTTGGAAAGTATGTTTTCTTCTTTATCAAGCTCTAATTTTAGCTTCGTTATTTGAGTGGTATTCTCATCTGTAACATCTATGACCTATGAACCATGTTTTATCATTTCATCAATGAAATCATACAACACCTTTCCCTTGGAGGAAAACTTATCTGCCTTTTGTATTGTTGGTTCCTCAAAACTTACCATAGCCATAGGTTGTACATTCCTAGAAGAGCCTGCAAGATTCCTCAAAACTGTAGCATAATGCTCAACTTTCTCCTTGTACATATTTCTAGCCTATTCCATCTTGTTAAGCCTTCTTGCTAATGCATCCAAGACCACTTGTGCATCTGCCTTTGCACTTACATTTGTCACTTTTCCAAGCTGGACTCTTGTGACAATGTAATTCTCCATCTTTACATCACCTTCTTCCTGTGGCGGTAGAGCAATATCTACAAACTTGTGACCAAATTTGTCAACATGAAGCCCTGAATGGACTTTTTCCTTTTTCTTGCCCTTGGATTTTGGAGGAGCTATCTCTTTAAGATCAAGCTCATATGGGGAGATCATTTGTTTCTTTCTCTTTGATAATTGAGAGATCAACCGAGGGGGAAGGGAGGAAGTATATGCTTCTTTACTTGTTGTCAACTCTTGTGTCGCAACCACTTATTTAGGAATGGTTGATATTGTGAAAATCAGAGTAGTATTAGTCATTATAGCTCTAGTGGATTGCACACCAAGTGTATCCTACAAAGACTCATTCACGAATCTGTGAAATTCAGCCATGGAAGTGATATCAAAAGATGGAGATGAAAAACTGGGAATGGATGAGGGAGAACTTGACAAAACATCAACAGTTTGTACATTGGAAAGTGTAGGAGGAGTGGTAAGGATTACTAATTTTGAAGGGGGAATGGAAACACCCACTGTATGTATGGTAGATGTAAGAAGCGATGAAGTAGGAAGAGGAGGTGGAGTGGTAGGATTGGGAGGTTTATAAGGGATATTTGAATTAACATGCAATGATGTTCGGGGAAGATCTTTAACAAAATTCTAATGAGGAGATAGAGGTTGTTCATCATCATGCTTGAGTTCCTCCTCATTACCTTCTTTTTCACCTTCATCTTCTTTAGAATCTTCCTCTTCTTCAGAATCTTCTTCTTCCGCAGACTCTTCGTCTTCTTTAGATTCTTCACTTTCATTTCCTTCTTCGGATGTTTGTTCCCCAGAAGCAAGCCCCTTTCCTTTTGCATGTGTTGATTCAGATTTTGTTGCCTCCTATTCTTTGAGATTTTGCATAGCACTCTTACTGAAGGTGAACTTGATTTTAGGACCACTTTGGGAAGAAGAGGGAGTAGCCACATGTTTTTTTTTTGTGTAGTTCTTGTTGTAGGCTAGTTTTTCCTCCTGACGCTTCTCCTTCTGATTCAATCTTGAAAGCTTTCATTTGGAATCCATGTTTATGCAACCATTCTGCTGTGTTGTGTAGGATAGGAGCAAGCCTTCCTTTGATGGAGACAGTTTCCTTTTTAGACCATTATACTGAAGGTAAGGGTCTCCTAGCAATTTCATCTTCCTCATAGGTAGATTTTATAATGTTGCCAGGATCTTTGAAATCCTTTGGTAGATCAACTACACCAAGATCTCTGATCTACTCTACTGTTAGCCTGCAAAAATTCATTCTGCGAATGTCTTCTTCATCTCTGCAATCTGCCTAGATGTCTTCAAAGTGATAGACATGTCGATGATCTTTCTTTAGTTTCCTCTTCACATCTTGGTAGTTAAAGTCAAATCTATATTTGTATGTTCTTATAGTCATGATCTGCATTTTTGCAGCAATTGGATTTTCTCTTTGTACACTTTGAATGGTATATCTACCAATTGTTAGTGGAAACTTGAAACCCTTTTTGTGAATTCTCATTTGTACCTTGTGAACTGAGATCAACTATCTGTACAACTCAATTAGTATCCACTTATTTGAGGGATATTTGGGAAACATGTATGGACACCCAGTATAGCAACCTACTCTCAGATAGGTGAAAGTTTGAAACTACAAAAAGATACATCCAACCTTACTAACCACTTTATAGGCCTCATCTGATACTCTTTTATTTTCAAGAGTCAAATCAAAAGTGAACAAAAGGGTTGCAAAGGAAGAATTTGTGACTCTTCTGAGATGATGGAGACTTTCTTTTAATTTCAACTACTGATAGAACTCATACACAAGTACAAAATGTTTATTTCCCTTTGTAGACAGCCCTAAAAATTGCCCCATTACAACAACAACATACACCAAATAAGAAGTCATGCAAAATTTTAGAGTGGCTGGAAAATTTATCAACTGCTCATGAATTTAGTCACTTATTTGAGTACCCCAATCAATATATGCTTTCTTTCTCCTAGTGATGTGGATGTACTCATACATCCAATCTTGAAAATGACTTGATTCAGGAAATCCTTTCACCCTGCTCAAGATAGTAATCATATCCTTGATGTTCTCTTTAAAACCACGTCGAGCAAGCCCCTTAGGCCATCTTGAGATAGTGGGCCTAGGTGTTTTCAACCATTGGGTGTTAATCGATGTCTTAGCCTTATTTGGATCCTGATCATGTAAACCTCTTGTGCCCATTGAATTGATTCTTTTTTATATTGTTCCATGTATAGAATCCGAAAAATAATATAAAAAAATTTAGGATCTAACCTCATCATTACTTTTCCTGAGGAATCTCTTACACTTATGTCAACTCGGATGTAATGAGATGCAACTTGGAGGACAAACTTTGTGTTGTGAGCAGAAGCTGGGAATGTAGACACCAGGTGCAAGTTGCTATGAAAAATAGATCTCAAGCTATCTTCTAAGGGCTTTTTCTCAGTTCTTTTTACAAATTCTTCAAGGTCTTGATGACCAACTTATGTGTCTTTGATTTCATCCACCTTTGAGATCACCATAGTAGGCAAAAAGACACCTTGATATTTTTACTTTATTTTTCCCTCTTTTTTAGAAGACGATGGAGGCTTTTTTGCTGTCATCTAAAAATACTAGGATCAAGGGATATCACCTTCTTGGGTCACCTGACGAGATCTTGAGAGGAATTGCAAGAATAATGGATTAGTAGATGTCAGTAGAAAATGTAGTGTTAGAAAGCGTGAAGCAAGCAAGCAATTCAAAGAAAGTGTAAATGAGCTATTTTGCATGAAAAATAGAGCATTGGTGAAGAAATGAGGTTCAAAGCACAAGCAGAGTGATTTTAGAGTGTTAGAAGGAAAAACTAATTTTTGTGTAGGAGTGCTAAAAATCAACACTCCTACATTTTGAGAAGTTAATTTACATGTAGGGGCATTGATTTTCAATGATCCTACATGTGTTCTACACTTGGGATGTTGTGAGTGTTGGGGTGCTAAAATTCAGTGCTACTGCACAATGGGGAAGAACTTGGTTTATGTTCAGGTGTTGAATTTCAGCGCTTCAACATGTTGTTCATTCTTCATTTGGGTCAAGTGTACAAGTGGAAAAAATCACCACTTTGGCAATTGGGGGATAAGACGCTCCATGTAGGAGCTCGATGATTTTCACAACTCCTACATTTTGAATTAGTGAAAATCAAAAGTGTAACGGCAAAAAATTTCGTCGCTTTGACAATAAAGGGCAAGGTCTTCAATGTTCTAGCGGTGAAAAACTCTGCTCAAAGATGTGAGAACGTTGAAGTTTTATTCAGCCATTTTGATATACCAAAACAAAAAATTTCATCGCTTCAACCTAGGATGGGAAAACACGGGGAGAAATAGTGGAAATGCATTTAGAAAAATGTGCAAATACAAAGAAATGTGTGGTTTGAAACATACCCAAGGCACCAATAAGGAAAGAGTTCAAAAAATAAAGACAAAGAAAACCCAAGGCATGTTTGACAAAAAAAAAATTAAGAAAATCCTAACAAAAACATAGATTTAAATGTAAGTATAGAAAACCTAATACAAAAGAAGGGACGTGAGAAAGAGATAGTATCAAATAACGACAAAGACGAAGAAAATAAAATGCACCCAGAAAAAACGTAGAAACCCTCGCTGAATGCTTGAAGAAATCTTCAAACGCAAGTCACAGGAGGTTGGAGAGTGATCACATGAGTTGAATGAGAGAGAATGGCGGATGAAATGAAGAAAGATTAGTCTAAACAGACTTATTAAGTCACTAAAAGGGGCCATTAATGCAACTTGAAGTTCACATTAATGAAGGCATTCATTATGGTGAAAACGATGCACTAGTGGTGATTTTCACCACTTGTGCATGAAGTAGACTCAAAAGAACAAAAAGTACATTGGTGGTGATTTTCACTGCTTGTGCATCTTAAAGAATTGTCAAAAGGAAAGATGCACTAGCAGTGAAAATCACCGCTTGTGCATTTCAAGTTTGGGTGCAAAGTGTAGGAGTGCTGATTTTCAGTGCTCCAACACTTGGAGTTAAAATTTTCCAACTTAAGACTCATGTAGGAGCGCTGAAAATCAGCACTCCGACATGAGTCAAAAATTGACAAATTCCCAAGGATTGGGAATTAACAAAGATACTCGTTTTGAAGCTCTTCGAAAGATGAGCGGGGGGGAAGACTCAAACAGACTGTTTGAGGTTTTGGACCATGCATGAAGGTGAATTGAAAATTGCCTTCATTTGCATGCTTGAAGTACATGGAAATATGAAATAGACAAGTTTCGTAGGGGGTTATCCCATGAATTTGGCATAGTTGGATTTGAGGATAACAATTTGTCTGGACACTAGCACATCACGTGGACATCCACGTGTCATGCTAGTGTCTCGTGATGTTTCAATGTTCAAACGGTCATTTCCAAACATGTTTTCCACTTGTCACTTACCTTTATCCATGGTAACGACCCGAGACTCTTTGTAATGGATCGAGAAGCTTCTTTTCCCTCTTCTCTCTTTAAATGCTATCTTTTCAATTCTTTTGTGCTTCCAGACCTCTCTAGCTTTGGCTCCAGCCCCTTCCTCTTCCCTTTGTATTTATATATTTCTTTTATAGCTCCATACAACTTGCTACAATAGCAAACTCAAGCTCTCATAATACTCTTTGTAACTCCCTTGGCTCTTGTAGCTATATCTCCCTTATTTTATGCTTGTGAGCATCTTGGGATTTCTCACATCCCCTATCAATTACATCTCTATCTCGTGATATGGGTTCTCCTCCTTGAGTAGGGATTACTTTTATCACTTCATATTTTCTTACTTTTCTCACTCTCTCTATCTATTTGGTTTCCTGTGGAGGTGGGAACACCAAAGCAAGGGTTTGATTGAGGCAAACCCCTATACAGCCCCAAAATTTTCTCTTGGTTTTATATATATAGGTATTGAAGATATTTCCTTGATGGAGGCTTGATTACTTGGGTGGTTGTAAGCACTTTATTTCTTCTCTTTATCTTTATCATTTATACTTTACTTTAGTTTCGTTACTTTCTATCATTTTCCCCATATTCCAAGAGTTCCTACCAGTCGGGGTAGAAGTAGACACTTTTCTATTTTTTGTGATAAACTCAGTTTCTGATCTGTATGAGATGTCAACACACATTTGGGACTCCATCGCACTGTGTTGTCCATTTGTTGCACTGATGTCCTTTGGTTGAAAACTTGCTAGTTTTTCCAAAAAACCTCTGTGGCCTGCTCTTTCTGATTCTAAAATTTTTGCTTTGTTCCTTGAGGTAGCTTAGGGAAGTTCTCCCCTTAGGAATCTCTTGGGAATAAAGAGACTCATGAGTAGTGAATACACCTTCTCTACATTTTGTTGAACTTGACGTGAACCACAATATTTTTTTAAAAACTAGGAATTTATTTACCCCAACTTGTTGGGGTCATAAATTTTGACTAGGTGCTCAGAATTCAGAACCATTTACACCATTGGAAAGATCTCCAAGAGGACTAATTCAATCCCTAAAATAATATGCCTTCGACAACCCAATTTTAGGGATTGATGCAAGTTTTAACCCAAATTTTGCTCTGAAGACCTTCAAAAATGCAAATTACTAGAACCTAGAAAATACCAAAAAAATCCAAAAATATGGATTTTTTTATTTTTCTTAGTTTTTTCACCCCTAGATTTCTCCGGATCAACCGACTTATTTAATCATTTTTATCATATTTAACTTACTATTTTTAAAATTATTTTAATATCTTGTTTTATCAATTCAATATCTAATTCTATTCACAGTGTTAATGATGTTCCATTTCATGCATGTGATGGTGACTTGACTTTAACCATGTCACTCAGTATCTTTGATCCTTCTCATGAAATTTATCTTGCGTCGGAGGATATTTTGTTGTAAGAAGATGAAATAATTGATACTTTTCTTAATGTTACTCTACCTTCTCTTCATTCCAATGCACTCTCTTCTAGAGATAGTGCATTAGTGAATGATGAATCTCTTCATTCTAATTCACTCTCTTCTAGAGATGTTGCATTTGCGGATGATGAATCTTATCTTCATTCTAATGCACTCTCTTCCATCCACATTTGATCCTCCCTAGATAGATGTTGAGAATATTTCTTTGAATAATTATCCCACTAGTTATGATGATTATGTAAATGTAATGTCTTTACTACCCCTCAAAGGCCTAAGAGACTGGTTATTTATCTAACACTAGCTAGTCCTTCTCCTAAAAGGGTTTTTTATATTAATGGTGTTCCATTTGATAGCGATTCTCTTAATCTTTCTAAGGCTCCCTCTTACAAAGCTGTAGCCCATATAATACTAGAAAGAATAAATTAAATGTTGATAAACCTACTTCTTACCACCTTCTCAACCAAGCCTCCCCCAAGCACCTAAACCTACAACTAAAGCACTTGGTGATTATGATCTTGTTGAGCAACTCTGTGTTACTCCAGCTAATATCTCACTATAGGACCTGCTTTAGTCTGCACCGACTTATCAAGATATGCTTCAAGAAGCCTTGAAAAATATCCTCTTGCCTTCTTTTTCCAAGCCAATGGATGTTAATGCGTTAATAGCTCATATTCATGTGGATTCACCAAATATTTCTATCCACAAGAATTCCCACCTTTTGAAGTGCAGAAGTAGGTGGATCCTCTGATGATTATAATTAACATTAATAATATTGGTATTAGACGTGTACTCTCATTGATGCCAGTTTGATGCTCAACATATGTAGCATTGATCTATTGCCTAAGATTAATATTGATTCATCTTCTCTTAATGCTTCTTTTGTTGTCATTTGTGGGTTTGATAATGTTGGTTGACAACCTTTAGGCACAATAGTCTTGCCTTTAAGGTTGGGACCCATTACCATACCCACCCTTGTATATGTTATGTTAGAAAAGTTATCTTATAATCTTCTCCTCCATAGATTGTGGATTCATGCTATGGGTGTAGTCTCATCTACCTTGCATAAATCTATTAAGTTCATTTGCAATAATCGAGTGGTCACAGTCAGGGCTGAACCTGAGGCTATGCACTTATGCAAAATGGTAGCTGCTAGTCAAGTTTTGGTTGTGATTACTCTTATTCCTTTAGTGTCTTCCAATGTGTCAATGTTTACTCTAGTAGTACCTATTACAAAGGATACTCTTGAGATAGATGTCCCTGAAGAAGATCCTTTTGAAGCAAGAAATCTTAAGTCTACTCCTCCTTCTTAAGAGAATGTATGTCTCGGTGATGATTGGGGTTCACTAGAATTTACGTCCTTCATTGGAGAATATAAATATGCCTCGATCCACTTAGACCTTCTAATAACATCATTCAAACCTGCTATCAAAGATGGTTATTCTTATGTATCGCAGGATAAAGTGAACATAAATTGTAATGTTCTTAGTGTTGATCCTCCTTCTGAGGAAGATGATCACACTTCTATTAAAGAAGTTAATGTTGGTAGTCCTGTCAAGAAGGTTGATGGTGATCCCATAGTGGAGTATAATCCCCATTGCTGGAATAATGCTCTATATGAATATCCTCCTCAATATTTGCAAACACGTTATGGCCTTGGCTTTAAGCTTATCTCCAAATATGGCTATGGGCGTAAAGGTTGTGGGCATAATGAACAAGGCATTCAGGTCCCTATAGAATGTGCACCTCGTAAGCATAATTTGGGGCTTGGTTGCTTGAATGAACAATCTAAACAAAAGCCATGGTTAAGTGACATGAATTTTTCTCAACCTCGTTCTCTTGGATTGATCCTCCATTTTCTTCTATCTTCATGTCTTCTTCTTGTGAGCAATCAAGCTCTTCTCCACAAGAGAAAGGGTTTCTTCCTACTCCTCATCATCTATATGAGCAAGAGCATATTTTGTTGAGGCTTCTTAAAGCCTACTTGATTACTATTCCTTGTCCTACATGTCAGAAATTTCATAAGCATGATAAAGAAAAACATTCTTTCTGTGCATACCATCGAGTGCCTGGCCATTCCACTAGTGAATGTAAAGCCTTGAAGGATAAAATACAACTTATTGATTCAGGTACCATCACTCATTTATTTTTTGACTTCAAATGACAAGTGATATCAAGGTCTACCTCTATCTTGTATGTTCTAAGTATCTTGCATGGTTCTCCTTCCCTGTATGTTGGGGGCAATGATAACTTGTTCTCAAGATGTGTGTCCTTCTAAGGGCCTCCTCTCTTCTCTTTATCTTTCAATTGGAGCATCCCCTTGAGTAGGCCCGTTGTTGTCTTGAAGGGTTCCCGAGGGACCCCCTTTGAAAGTTTTTATCTCAAATGAATTCTATGGTGTCTAGCTTGGGGACAACCTAACTAGACCTATTTCATATCCCAAAGTCTAGCTTGGGGGCAACCCAGCTAGACCTATCTTTTTTGTGACTCTCTTGCAATGCAGCTTGTGGTAACCATAGGATTCTTTGATCAATATTTATCTATAGGACCGAGAACCTGTTGCTTTGTAGGTGCACTTGTGAGGCTGCTTCTCAATCAACCTTGCAGGACCAAACATCTATGGAGGACCCAATCTAACTCTATGGAGTCCCCTACATCAGGCTTCCCTCAAAAGAGAGTACCTAGGGTACCTTCTTTGCAAGTCTGAGGACCTGTAAAGCACTTTCATCTTGTAGGATCTATTCACCGTTGGTCTATGGGCCTTCGGTGTAGTTTCTTCAACTCTATGGGAGAGATTACCTACAAAGCCTTTTATTCACCTTCTGTAGGTTTGCGGATCTGTGACAAATTTGTTTAACTCTCCTAGGGTTCAAGGACCTATGGAGCCATCTCTTGGAATTTTCATTCCTCTCTCTCTTAAATTCTCTTTCTTCTTAATTGTGTATACTAGATCAAAGATCTACATCTTCTTCATTCTAAGTATATGCTCTTTCTCTCTTCGACATTGGTTGCTTCCCTATCTTTTGTATGTATTATTCTCTTGAAGCAATTGGTCCTTACCTTCTTCTCTTCATTTAATAATTCTTCTATGTGTGTTATTTCTTAATTTGGGGATGACGCATAGTATTGAGACAACCTTTTACATCAAGGTCTCTTTCACTTTGTTGACTCAAATCATTTAGTTTGTTGTGTGCTTGTGTGTGTGTTTATATGTTCTAACCACATGATCTAATGGCTTTTCCTATTCTAACATTATTTTCTTGTGCATATCTTTCTTTCCTAGTGTGTTTGTTTAGTAGGTCTTTAGCCTGGGGGCATGCTTCTTTGGTTCGAAGAGTTGTCCGCTTCCTCTATAGTATCATTTGGGCATCATGATGTTATTTATGTTTAGTAGATTTCCTTTAGCATGCATATTAGTGTAGATTCATATGCCCGCTAAAGTGGGGGGAAAATGTAATGTTGTAAAATTGCACCCCTTGCAATTTCACATGCATTCTTGCAACTACTTTAGTGTCCACTTCCTTAGAATTTATGTAGGCTGATTTTAACCCCTGCACCAACCTTTTTCCCTCTCAAAATGCTCAGGACCCCTTTTTAGCAACTACCTTCGCACGTCAGCTTTGCATCAAACCTTGTGCTTTTCCCATTCTCGTCATTTTGTAGCATGATGTGTTTGGACACTAGCGCGCCACGTGGACATCCACACACTGCGATAGCATCCCATTATATTTCAATGTTCAAACGGTCATTTCCAAGAATGTTTACCACTTATCACTTACCTTTGTCAATGGTAACAACCTAGGACTCTTTTGTAATGGCTTGGGAAGCTTCTTTTCCCTCCTCTTCTCTCTTTAAATGCTATCTTTTTAATTCATTTGTGCTTCTGGACCTCTCGAGATTTGGATTTGGCCTCTTCCCTTTGTCTTGATATCTTGCTTGCACAACTCCATATAGCTTGCTACAACAACACACTCAAGCTCTTATAGTGCTCTTTATAACTCCCTTGGCTATTGCAACTATATCTCCCTTATTTTGTGCTTGCGAGCATCTTGGGATTTCTCACATACCCTAGCATTTGCATCTCTATCTTGTGATATGATTTCTCCTCCTTGAGTGGGGATTTCTTTTATCACTTCATATTTGCTTACTTTGCTCAGTCTCTCTATCTATTTGGCTGTTAGTGGATGTGGGAACACCAAAATGAGGGTTTGACTAAGGAGAACCCCTATACATCCCCATGATTTAATCCCGGTCTTATATATGTAGGTATTGAAGATATTTCCTTGCCTAAGGCTTGATTACTTGGGTGGTTGTAAACACTTTCTTTCTTCTCTTTATCTTTATTATTTATACTTTACTTCAGTTACATGACTTTCTATCATTTTCCCTATATTCCAAGAGTTCTTAGTAGTCAGGGTAGAAGTAGACACTTTGCTATTTTTGTGATAAAATTAGTTTTTGGTCTGTATGAGACACCAACACACCTTTGGGACTCCAACGTGCCGCGTTGTCATCCATTTGCTGCATTGACGTCCTTTGGCTGAAAACTTGCTAGTTTGTCCAAAAATCCTATGTGGCCTACTCTTTTTTATTCTAAAACTCTCGCTTTGTTCCTTGAGGTAGTTTAGGGAAGTTCACCCCTTGGGAATCTCTTGAGAATAAAGAAACTCATGAGTAGCGAATCCCCCTTCTCTAGACTTCCCAATGTGGGTTGAACCTTGATCATGACAATACCATCTCTGCTTCCTCTTCTATGGAGTAAACTTCTCCTTCTTTTTTCCTAATAGTATCAAAGATAGTTGTAGATGAAATGTACCATTCAGGGAATAGTAGAAATTCACTATCTTCCACCATTCTTCTCCATTTGTTAGGTGTGATGTTTTTCGGAATCAAAATTCATTTCTTCCCTTACCTTTGCATATACTTCATCATACATTTCTCTAGGCACATATGCTTGTGCCAAATGAACTCTTTTAAGGTACTCCTTCCTCTTTGATCTCAAAACAAACTCTTTAAACTACTAGGATTTTATAAACTCATCATCAGACATGAATTGTGAATGTGCCAATTTCCTCACATCATTGAGGTTATATCTCTCCATGGCCACACCCAACCCGAACCTTTGTTGAAGAAGGCCAACAATATCTGGTTTTGGGGGGATGGCATATATTGTTGAATTTCATCCATGGTGATATGAACATCTTCAATTTCATTTGTATTTATGGGATTGTCAACCAACAATGGTGGTTTTTCAAATTTCATCCTCTTTTGTGGTTGCTCTTTTGGGGGAGAATTAGATTCCACACTAATTATTTGAGGGGAAGGAGAGGGAGTGACCTGTGGTGGGTCTAATTGCACATTTTCTCTAATAAAAGGCCCTTGGGGCTGGGGCCTTCTAATAAAGAGGTTAGGTGAAGGTCTAGGCCACTTTTTTGGTTTCTCTTCCAGGATAGGGGCCTTACCTACAACTTTGTCAAAATTCTTCAACACCACCTCAATCTTGACAATTGGGTCAACAATATCAAAAAATGATCCACGATAATCCTTATCATTCTTTATCCTGGTAGCCTTTTCCTTCATGAATGCAAGCCATTTTTCCATTATGTCTATTACCTTAGATTCATCATTGCAATTTCTTATATCTTTATTTTCATCAACTTGATAGAAAAAATTAGACCTTCTGATACCTTTCTTGACCTCGTGTATGAAACCTTCAAGGTGAAAATTCTTGGCATTTAAATGAAATAACTTGTATTCCCCAAGCATTTCTTTTATCCTATCTAAGCCATCTCTGGTAAAAGTGAAATATGAAAAGGTAGTAACATAAGGGAAAAAAGACCCTTTCCTTTGTTTCCTTAAATGAAACTAATTAGTCTCATTAAATTACCATATAATTTCCATGAATTCTAATATAGGTGATACATATTTGGGTAGAACATGGGGACCTTGAGGGCACCCATATACTCTAATAACAACTGAATTCTCATGGAGTTAATAATCTCCCCAATTATGATGTACTCCTAACTCTGACCTCCCCTCTTTGGGCCTAAGGAAATCCAAAATTTTCCTGTGCAATCTGATTCTAGGTCAACCCAACCTTGCCATGACTTGTCTTACAAAAAAATATATAAAAAAAAAAAGTCGAACTCACTACAATGTTGCACTGGGAGATCGTAACCCTCTTTATCTTTCATGTCCAGTTGTAAAAATTTGCTGAAATGATCTTTCCCTTTGTAAAAAATCATATGGAAAGGGAGAGAATACCACATGAAATTCACTTCCATCTCCTTACCACTTGTCCTTCTCTTAATGTCCACCAACCGATTGTGAATAGCCTCGGCTAAAAAGCTAGCATAGTCAAAGTCACTATTGACAAAAGAATTTTGTATATCAACATCCATATACATAAGAGCTATCTCCATTTTTCAATGTGCATCTTCTCCCAACGCCTAGCATAATTCCCAATATGTTCTTTTGAAATAGTCTTCAAAATACTTGACATCAAAGGCTTATGTTCATTATTAGGGATTCTCAATGACTTTCTATAGAAGCATTTCTATCTAAACCTAGGGATCCATTTCAATCTAAAGCTATTTCTATCTTGGTTGTATTTTCTTCTGAAATAAGTAAGGTCTAGAACCTTATTTGTGGCCACACTGAGTCTAAGAACCTCACAAATAAACTCCCTGGTTATATCCATTATGACACTTCCTTCCAATGCCCTAATTACTCTGATATTCTCATCATACCTAAAAGCAAGGTGTCTGAAGAGTTCCAAATTTATAAAGACATTAGGAACAACCAACTTCCCCAAATCATAGGTCCATGTATTGGAGACAGGGGAACATTAGTTTCTTTTTCCATACCAGTGTACAAACAATTCCCACCCAGTGACTGTGTCATCTTGGTACTTCAACTTAGCATCTCTACAACTTCTAGCTATGTCTACCATCCCCTCTACTACATTAGGGCTGAGGTTACGTTGATGTTGAGGATTTTTTGAGGAACCTAAAATTTGGGCCAAAATATCTCCTCTAAGGATCTTTTAGATTTAGAGCTAGAGGGTTGGGTGTTTGACTGACTCATAATTCCATAATGATTTAAAACTGATTTCTATAGTATTTTTCAACAAAGTTTACAAACTTGATTATGAGCTTCAATAATAACAATGGTGAAATTTTCCAAGAAGGGAATACCTTTTTTTAGTTCAACTCAAATTGATGCGGAACGTGCGCACCTCTACGATTTTTTCTACTATGCCATCCACCAAACAAATGAACTAATAATTTATGAAGGAAATTATGATCCATCATCCGTCACATCTGGAATTACTTCTTGTTCGCATGAGTGTAGTTCATTCATGTACCCATTTATCAATTTTGAACATGGGCCATCCATTTGGAAAGGGACGTACAAATCTAAAATTTTAATGATGACTAAAGCCTTGATTTTCTTGAAACAGACTCAACTCTCCCCTCTGCCCAACAAAATTATCCCATGGTCCATGTGATAATATCATCACATAGTGTCTTTCCATGATTTTGCAACAAAGAAAATGACATTCCGCTATGGGTCCATGGACTTGTAGAATCCTTTATCTCCCACCACGTAACAAACATACAAAAAAAAAATTATAGAAAAGTAAAGGTTTTGATTTTGATTTTATATCTAATATCAAGGGGGCACTTCTTAGCAAAAGGGGACATGGGACTCACAAAATCGATACCCATAAGTCATAACTTAAACTTAAAGACCAGTAAAAAAGTGTCTTTCCATGGTTCCACAACCAAGAAAAGGACATTTTGTTGTGGGCCCATGGGCTTGTGGAATCCTTTATCTTCTGCCACATAACAAACATAAAACAATAAAATTATAGAAAAGTAAAGGTTTTGATTTTGATTTTATATCTGATATTAAAGGGGCACTTCCTAGCAAAAGGGGACACGAGACTCATGACGTTGATATGCATAAGTCATAACTTAAAGACCAATCAAAAAGTGAACAATGTCAACAAAAAAACATAAGAATGCCAAGTTTTTAAGATAATAGGGTTTGAGAAAGCCCTAGGTTGTAGACCTAACAACCCTAATTTAACTAGTTGAGGATTACCAAGAATTTTACACCATTTTTATAGGATAATAGATTATAGGGTTTTAGAAAGCTCTAGGTTGCAAACCTAACAACCCTAATTTAACTAGTTGAGGATTACCAAGAATTTTACGCCAAGGTTTTAGGATAATAGGGTTTTAGAAAGCCCTAGGTTGTAGACATAACAACCCTAATTTAACTAGTTTAGGATTACCAAGAATTTTATATTTCAAATTGTAGTTGATATTTTATATTGTATTTGATATTTGATATTGTATTCCTTAAAATTTTGCATCAGATTGAATAAATTAACATATTATTAATAGCTTCATAATTTAATTGTGTTAACTTGGTGATTCATCACTCAACTCAATTCTTAATAACATATTAACAATAGTACCATATACAACAATGAACATCAACAATCGTTTAATGTGTATCAAGTAGTTGAAACCAAAAATTTTCTTTGATTGATAAAATAAATAATACAAATAATTAAACATCAAAACTTACTAAATTTGAGTTTTCTATTGATTTTTAAATGAAGGAATACATAGAGGCAATGAAAAATATTGCTCAAAGAAAACTCTGCACAGAGCTGAGTTGGAACATGGAAACTCATATTATCAATATCAAATCATTCTATCAGCTTTTGTAGCAACTTCCACTATTCAGGTGATGGAATTTTCATTTGTTCCAACTGATGTTGTCTGACTTGAAAATTTGTTAACAATGTATGATTGAATTTGGATCTTGAATTGAATGTTTTAGTCAAAGTTACACTCAAGGTTATCAGTGGTTTGATGGAATTCAAATAGTTTTCCTCATTTGGGTTTTGAGGAAATTGGTCCAAATCAATCTTCCTTGCACCCTCCATCTTCTTTCTGAAACCATCCTTTCCAATAAATATCTCTTTTGTGTCAAAATCTTCTGGAAAACCAAGCTCTGTCATGTTCCTTACCTTTTCATCCATCTTCATCTTTATTGTAGCTAGATTCACAAATTCAATTATTTCACACATTCTCAAACACTTTTGAATGATAGATGACACCTTCATTCAGGCTTAAATCCAATTATTAATACCTTTTGATTTTAATTCATTGTCAGTGGCTTTTTAGACTATTTGTTGAACTTGATTTGTAGATTTCTCTATTGCCAACACATTTTTGTTGTCCATTAAATATTTGTTGAACTTCTTATAATGTAGTCTCATAGCATCAATCAATTGAAACAATTCACACAAATGATCAATCCTCTGCATTATTTCTTCTAATATCTTTTGTTTCATATGCCTCATTTTTTCTCTACAAAATGCAATTAACTTATTTTGACAAGAGTTTATTTCTTTTTTGCTTCCATTAGCTCTATGACCAATCTTTCATTTTTTTCTCTCTTTCTCCAATTTTTGTTCCCACTATTTATTTTCTTTCCCAATGCTTTGTATTAATTTTTCTGAAGTGGATTTTTCCTCATCATATTTCTTTTTTCTCTCATCTAACCATTACTTCAGTTCATTCAATTAATTCCATCTCTGTTTGTTTATCCTCTTTTCTTGTTGATGTAGAGGAAGATTTTTTTATTCTTTTTCCTAATTCATTGCTCTTATTATCTGTTGCTTTCCTCTTTGATTTCTCATTTGCTAGATCTTCCCATAACTTTTCTATTTGAATTTGTAACATTTATCTCTCTCTCTCTCTCTTGCTTTAGCAATGGTGTGTACACCAATTCATTGTTCTTTTTTGATACATTAATTTTGTCAGTATTTTTGAATCCAAAAAATCCAATTGGAAACTGCTCACCTGAAATTCAAATTGATCGATTTGATTTGTTGGTTTATTTTGAACTATGGGAACACAAAATGCATACTCCATGATTTATTGATTTGTGCCAAATGTGGGTAATACCATGGTTTTTGTAGGCTCTAAAGTTACAACAGACACACTCCCCATTAGTTGCTTCCTTTCTTTTTGTACAATTTCAATTTCTTTTTAAACTCATCAATGCAATCAAAACTTGGGGACACAAGAATAATGGAATGCTTGAATAGTCAAGGACTAGGATTACTTGCAATTGCTATTGTAGCCACACTAATTGGGGGAGTGCCTGGAAATAACTCCTTTGTGGTGGAACTAGTAGTTGGAATTGGACTTGTCAAAATCCTTGCCCTCTTTAGTATGTCTTGATCACTTGGTGTTTGTGTGGTATCTTGTATTGTTGTCCTCTTGTGTGTAATATGTTGTTTTAGTACATGTTAAACACTACTAGTACTACTACCCATACCTTCACCACCAGTGGCAGTTCTAGTTGCATTAGGTTCTCCACCATGGGCATGTCCTAGTTGTGATTGTATCTAACCTTGAGGATTAGGATTTTAAGCTTTAACAAAATGAATTGTTTTTGGTGTACTTGTATGCCCTTGGTCTATTTTATTAGCTCCAAGGCCTCACTTATCACCTAGTTTTCTATGCTCTACTTTTGCTATTGTCAAAGGGCCTTGTCCCTGGGACCCCAAAGGACCACCTTCATAACCCATTTTTTTGGCTATGGATGCTCCTAAAGTATATGCTTCTTTTGTGGCCTCACTTAAACCAACTTTGAAATAGCTTTTTTCTTCACTATTATCATTAGATTCATCATTAGTTTCTTGAATTTCATGTTCATTGGGATGCTCTATATTCCACAATTTGCTAAGCTCATAATATTCTTCGTTATCTCCAAAGTTTGCAAGAGTTCTTGGTTCACCTAGCTCCTTCCTCATAGACCAAAAGGCAATAATTTTTTACCATGACCAATTTTTTTTTAAACTTCCTTATCTAGAGAATTTTCCATTTTTACTCTACTAGATGGTTTATCACTTTTTTCATAAAAAATGTTGTACCTCTTGATTGTCTTTTGGTGCAATGCCATAATTTTTGCTAACAATTATTCAAAATAAATACCTTTCTCAACAATACTTTTCTCTATTTCTATATTGACCTCATCCTAAGAATCCTTGTTTCTCAATTTTCAAGCATTGGTTTACTTTGATGTTGAATTCTACTTGCAACATTCCTATTGGCCACAATCATTGATTTAATGGTGTCACATGGATCATACTACCAATGACAGACAACATCAAAATTAGAAAATTTCAAAAGGTCATGTACCACCATAAATGCTTTTCTCTCAAATATAAACCCTCCACATGAAAAATGTAAAGAAGGAAATGAGGTCTTCTTTTGCTAACTAACAAAGTGTAGTTTATCAATACTTTGCATTTTCCTTACATATTCCAATGCAAAAACCCTTTCTGTCACATGTATTGGAAGTTTGTATGGATCTACTCCCGAACCATAAAATATTAGCGCAATATATTCTTCCATTAAGTATCAATCAAACAATTCTATTTCTTTTCCTAGTTGAATGCAATTTCTACATGACATAGGAAATCTAGGCATTGGATTATTTGTAATTGCTTTATGTAATGAAGCCAAAAAGTAGTCTACAAAATGATTGTAGTTCCTTCAATAACCATGCATCCTTATCTTAGTGGTCCAATCATATATTGAAGCCATTATCTTTTCCCCAACATTCCTATAGGGCTAAATCTGAAGCTTGTTGGTCTGAAACATTCCACTAAATTCAAATAGAAATAAATAGCACAAGTAGGTTATGAACCTAAATGTCTTAGTGGAATTTGATCATGGACCTCCTTTAATCTTTAAAATTTGTTTATGCATGGATTCTAAAATTTTCTCAATAAAGTTATATTTTATAGGTGGTCCAACATAATGGATATTATATACCATTCCATAGAGGCTTGCACCCACTTCCCAATTGCTATCTAGTTTGAGGAAAAATGCTAACATGGAAATAGTATCCTGAACCCATATGATTTATAAATATCAAAATCATAAGGAGGCTTATTATTACCTTTTAATTCTTTTCTATCTTGAACTATTTTATTTAGGAATTTATTTTTGTCCCTTTCATTTGTTGCTTCAAAATCACTAGCAAGCTTTTCTAGGTGAATGTGGGCATTTCCAAATTCTTCAGTTGTAAACCCCAATAATTTTCCAAATTCTTCTACGTTAATGGATAACAATTCTTCTTTTCTATCTTTATTAACAATTACTCTTTTGTTATCATCATAATTGTAGGTACAAACCATGATAAATTCAGGGTAAGGGAAAACCTCATGTAACATCATGCACCCTAATCCACTTACCCACGGTAAACTGAAACTATTATTTGCATTTGGTTTGCAACCTTATTCTCAGATGAAAATCTAAGTTCTAAGGTAAGCCTACCGTATATTTTAGGATCATAAATATCATGGTATTGATTAGTGAAACCCGAGGTTTTAAGCAATCCAACATAATGTATTTTTTTATCCAATTTTGCTCTACCTTTCCCAACAACTTTGTTTGGTCTGCTAGTGGTGGTAGAAATGCTTGTACAATGTGAAATTATGAATTCCCTCTTATTTATCGTTAATTTTTGTTAAGTATCTCAACCCTAAACCCAAACTTCAAATTTTGACAAAATAAGATTTTAAGAAATGATGAAACGTAGCCGTAGGAATTTTGTCTTACACTTACCTAGATTTTGATTCTTGAAAAGATTAATACTGACAAGCGTGGACTGGATTTTTTGGAACCTAGAATCCCCTTGGTGCCCTACAATGAGCAATCTAAAATCTCCCTATGTCCTGATTCTCTCACTTAAAAATAAAATCACTTAGCAGTAGAAAGTTCACTTATTTTGTTTGAATATTAAAGTGAATGAAACATCAACGTGTTGCCTCCAAACTACATAATTAGTACATTACATTTCCGTAATGACACTTAGAAATAAATTCTTAAACAAATTCTCAACCGTTGATCTTTGTAAATCTAACAGTTATAGGGTGATTTTAGAGGTTTGAGTTTGCAAGCCTAACACTTTGTGCATTTCAATCTGGAATACAACTACATCCATCCATCAAATGTTCATCGAATAGTTGAGTAATTTATGATATAAACAATAAATATGTGTTTTAAAGTTGTTTTAAAGTTTAGTGGCACTAAGATACACAATCCTAATGGATTCATTGAGATGAGTCCATGTGTCCATTCCATGGTTCCACGAGTCACATATAGATCTACTTGAAGCATCCTGTGGACTCGCAGAATCCCTTTAAAAGAAAGATACTGATTGACATCAAGGTTAAGGGGCCGTTAACTTAACATTGCAAAGGACTTAATAAAATGACTAATGATACCGAGAACCAGGGGAGCAGGTCAATGAAAAATTAGAAATCAATAACATTTCAACAAACCTTAGCAAGAGTGACAACTTTTAGTGTTTTTTGTCAATTTGATGGCAACTTTCTTTTTTCATTTGTATTGCTTTATGTTTTGAATGTGCATGCAAATATTTCATAAATAGATAATATTTAATCTCTTAAATTAAAAAAATTGATTTTTCTAAGTTTATTAAATATTCCATTCCATTTTTTTTATTGCATTTACATTACTTGTATAATTTGAATAGACATTGTAAACACAAAATAATTCTTTACTATAAATGAATACCAAAGAATAACACAATCATTTATTTTATTACCACTGAATTACAATGTTACATTATTACATAGCTTTTTAAAGATGAGAAGAGCATGCAAGCTCTTGTTTTGTATAAATGACACATGTCACTTTACATCAGACACAATTGATTACAAGTTGCACTAGTGACAGTGGTAGAGCATTTCTTATACCATATTCTCAAACCATGAGGCTTGTTGACCATTGTTTGGATCTTGCGATCTTAAATATGCTTATACATTTATAATATGCTCAATTTGATGCACCAAAACAACCCAAAATTACACAATTGATTCCAATCTAGTAGTGGTGGATATGGGATCTAGACCATATTACCAAACAAATAAATTTGAGAATCCATAGGGCTTGCCTATGATGTTGGGTAAATGGGAGTTGTGAAGATACAAAATGTACCTATCCTATTTAAGAACCAAATTCATGAAGAAGATAAGGGGTAGTAAATATGCTACCACCTTTTGCACATTTCTTCCATGCATCGAGATAGCACACAATGAGTTTGAAAGTCCACAGTTCCTCTTCAAGGGCCTATGTCAAAATGGAGTATGATAAGTTGTCAGATTTGAATGCAAACAAGATTAAAATACTTATGTGCGCATACTCTTTGTGAAAGCACTTATCTCCATCATAGCTCCTCATCCTAGTTCAAAACCTATCTCAGACGTCAGGTGAACTAGATCAACTTCTTTCCAATTCCACCTTTTTTTGAACTTGAAGAAAATTGGTCTTTTCCTATGTAACTACATAACTAGAGGCAAGAGAATTTAGAGTATCCCTAATAATACCACATCATCTTCTTCCTTATTAACCTTGAAAAATGAAAACCCTTATGACAATTCAAAACATTACACTCAATAGTAAAGCCTTTATCTTTCTACAAATGATTTTAGTTGTGCTCATATCCCTATTTATGGGACAGTGGCCACCACTACTAGCCTAATCCTTGTCTACTTGTGAGTCGTGTGAGGTAGATCATGCAAACCAAGTAACCAAATTAATCATGTAACTTAAGTCTTACATTTACAATATTTATTTTGCTTGATGTCTAGCTATATGCATTCTATACCTCAAGCTAACAAGCTGTCAAAATTGCTACTCAAACGATATGAAATCATTACAAATATTATTTCAATTGATCATTGGATTAATGACATCATCATCTATAGTATGTCATGTAGTTTTCAATATCAAGCTATCCAATCACTTTCTTCAGATGTACATATGGCATTAATCTGTGGTACCGCAACCACACTTTCTTCAAAGAAAGACAATTCGGCGGATATATGGAAATAGATAAAAAGAAATCACATGCCATGTGCCATACTTTCTGCCATTTTTAGTACCAAGTTATAAAATCAAACTTTTCACTCACTTCGAATTAGAAGAGCAACTTAATTTTGAATCTTTTAAAGATTTCCCAGGTACACATGGAATTAATCTATAGTACCACACCCACATTTTCTTCAATGAAAGACTATCTAACAGATATGCGGAAATAGATAAAAATATTGAGAATTATATGAAAGGTAGAGTACTTAGAGGCATTGAAAAGAGAGAATTAAATGGCTTGTTGTAGCTTAATCATTATCAATATCCACTAATAAGTCACAATAAATTTCACTCACTTATGATCAAAACTATATGTTGAATTTGAATCATACAAAAAATATAAATATATTTTTAGACTTAAAAGCTACATTTTTATATTGAACAAAGCATAAAGGATTTACAAGAATTGAGCCACAAAAAGTATTTTAATTTAAGTATCGATTAAGTACATAACCAGCCTAAAAAAATTAAGGCCACTAACCGCGACAAAAAAATAGTCATAAGATACATATTACAAGAGTTGTACAGTAAAATATAGACACAATTCATTACTATTTTTTTTTTGTAACAATAGTAGAGGTCCTCAACCGGGTGTTTGAGCAAGACGTGAATTGAATTGAACAAAGTAACAATAGAGAAGAAAAGGGAATCACCCAAATCCTTCCTCCAAAACTCCAAACTTTGTAATGATTCATTAGTCATATCACACACCAGACCACACCTCATATTAACCACGACAAGGGATTGCACTATAAAAGCAACTAGTTCAAGTTCAGGGAAGATTCCACCAACAGGCTTTAACCCAATTTCAAAATTGCAAAGCTCAAGTGCCAACTCCAATGAAGAAAGAGAGTAAATGAAAGGTTACAAATAATGTATTGCCAATGTCCTCACCAAATCTTTATCTAACAAAATTTCCATGCAATTGGATAAGAAAGCAAAAGATACCTAAAAAAATAGAGCACAGGGGTTGTTCTTAAGCCATTCCCTACCCACAATTATTCTAATAGCTTCCTCAACCTACACATAGGGAATAGTAAAAACCATACCCAACTTTCATCTATCATAGGCATCATTGCTTCTTTTCTCCCAAAAAAATTTGGGTAGAATGACAAGCCATGAAGACTCCATAATATCACAGATAAATTGATAATAGAGAAGAAAGAAAGCAAAGCCAAATATATTATAAATGATATGAAAAACATCAAGTTCGTGAAGATATATAGAAGTTAGAACAAAGACAATGACATCAAATACTCAACACTTGAACATTTAATTCACCACTTGATGTGACAATATTATTTTGAAAATAATGAGTCATGACTTTAGGTCATTTAATAAATAATGAAACTCCAACCATTGATATTTTAAAAGTAATAGTTTTGGCATTATTCTAGAGGTTTGCATTCACAAGTCTAGTGCTTCAGACATTTGCTTCTGAAATGCAATTATAGTCGTCCATATTGTGATAACCTTTGATCTTTGATGAACTTAGCACTGACCATTGATTCCTTTTAGACCATTAACCATGAGCTGAAGCTTGGTCCCATCGAGGATAGATGTCATAATCTTGCATCACCACATAAAACTAATGACATTATCTTCTCAATAGTGTGGGCGTGTGGGAGCCCCCTGCTTGTTAATCACCGATCTCAACAGTTGATTTTTGTGAGCAAATATTTGTCACCTGACTTAGGAGATATTAAAGTCTTTGATACTCCACGAAACCGGTAATTTCCTAGGTCAAGGGGTCAGTCACCACGATGACTCCAAAGGCTTAAGTCATAACTTAAGCGACCTTCAACTATTGGTAGCCAGTCAACGATAAAATATTATTTTGGGTGTCATGACTTTAAGTGATTTAATAAGTAATAAAATGTCAACCATTGATTTTTAGAAGTCTAATGGTTCTAGTGTTATTCCAGATGTTTGAATTCACAAGTCTAATGCTTCAGTCATTTTCTTCCAAAATGCAACTATAGCCATCCATCGAAAATTCATTGAATGGTCATGGGATATTTTAATTTGCGTTGACATCTAGCTTCATACATAATAAATATGTTGACACTTGTCCCCATTCTAGACACTTTATGAAGGAATTGGATGTCTAAAAATTTGTCGCGGAATAGAATAATATGTAGCATTTTATATTTTCGCCACCCACGCTATGAGTTTTTGTTAGCATACCAATTTATTTCGCCAATGAATTTTTTATTAGTTTTGGATTATGTTTAATTTTCCAATGTTTTTTTTTATTCATTTGAAAATAGGTTTAATTCAGCAATAAAAATATGGGTGATCCCACAATAGTGGTTTACAATTTTTGGCCAAACTAGACACTGAAATAATTTTTTTTTAACTAAATCTTCACTTCTAGGCACCTATAGCAGGTAAACCGTGAGGAATTTGAAGATGATGCAAACTAGAGTTTTGAAGAATTTTGTCTGTAGATTCTAAATATTATTTTTTCAAAATTTTTGGAATCAAATTGCACTTCTTTTTCCATCTCCCTCAAAAACTAGTTTCTTTTAGAAAAAAACATTTTTAAAAAGTGACGCTCACCGTATAATGCATAACTTTTTTTCCATGAAGGATAAAATTCTAATTCTTTCAAATTTAGACTTGTAACTTCGATATCTAGTGCTTCCACTTGGTTAGATATTTTTATTAAATATTTTTTCTTTAATCAAGTTTCAAAGTCAAACCAATTACAATTCGACACCATATAATGAACTTTTTTGTATGTATTGAAATTCAAATTTTTTGTTGGATCAAGGACTTCAATATCTAGTGCACTCATATTTTTCTTTTTCTTTTTGATAATCTTCTATTTTTCCACATGTGCAGAATAGGGAGCTTCATTTTCAATGAAAAACCTATGTTTAATAAAACTAAAAAAGCAAATAGATAATAAAGCCAAAACATATTAAAATTATATTCGTTGGATAGCTTGTTCTGAGGACTACTTGATTCTAGTTGGTTCTATGAAGTCTCCACAATTTTCATCTACAACCAGAGCTCTGAAGTGCAAAAAAAATGATTTTTTTGGTCATAGAGAGCAGGAATCATGAAAATAGGGGGTTTGCTCAAACTAGGGGGTTCGAGCGAACTTGGGTTTGCTAGAATCCAAGTTCAACTGAACCCCTTCCAAAAAGGGAGTTTCATGTATTTTTTGTATGTACAAGCATTAAAATGGTTCACTCGAACCATTGTTTGTTCGAACCCTATTTTGGTTTGTTCGAACCAACAAGTTCGCTCGAACCCCCAAAATGAAAAAAATTGGCACGGTGTCATTTTTTATGATATTTCCTTCCTCATTCGAATTGTAAACCACTTTTGTGGGTTTACCCATCACTTCTTTGGCACTTTTTTTACATCAACTTCCACATGGCTTTGAGATGACATCAACAATTACATCCATCACATCTTTGACACTTTTCTAAATCAACTTCCATATGGGTTTGAGATGAAATAAAAAATTACATCCATTAGAACTTTGGCGCTTTTTTTTCCATCAAATTTAACATGGGCTTGAGATGGCATCAACAATTACATCCATCACATATTTGGAACTTTTTTTACATCAACTTCCACATGGATTTGAAATGATATATAATTTAGTCAGGCTTGGAATATTGATCCATTCTTGGCATCTCTCATCATTGACTTGGGGACTAAACAATTACAATCATCATAATAAAAATCACTTTTGGGAAAATATGGAAATAATTTATGCATATTGCCAAACATACAACTATTTTTGCTTCATATTGAGGCACAATCTCACCAATTGCATTTAGCGTGATTGTCATTTTAGCATTTATATCTATTAAATCAACATGCAACACTTCACATGTCTTGTTGGTTTTGTCAAGAATAGTTTTATACACTAAAATAATATCTCCCTCAAATATATTTCTAAACTCGCAAAAATTCAAATCTTCAATTTATTGTTGTGGATTGCAAGGAACATACCAAATTTTTTTGAAGTCCAAATAATTGCACTAGCATACTATAAATGCAAATAGACTATGTTTTTGATAAAGTAAGCAACATTTATAGGGTTTTGTACCCTTTACAAAGAGCCACAAGGGTCAATAGAGTCCAAGATCAAAAAAGCATCAAAACATAACACCTAACCAAAAACAAGACGCAAACTAACAACACACGGACCAACAACAAACTAGCAACAAACTAGCTAACATCTCCCAGTTCTTTGACATAAGTTGAACCAAATCATCACTGATCCACTCCTGGCGGTCTTTAGTCTTCTTCATCTCCATCTTGTCCTTCATGATAGCCAACAGGGTACTAGTGACACAGTGAACCAATTTGACCATGAAGCGGGTCAAACCATTGAATTTTTTCTCCAATTTGTCTATTCTTTCTTTCAACACACCGAACTCCTCCCCTCCACCCATAGTGTAGTCAATATCATTCTACTCAATATCCAACGGTTCCAATGAGTGAGAGGCTGAAACCTCATTTTGAGCTTTACTCTTGATAGGAATGGATGAGGGACCTCTAGCTTTCTCACCTTCCTCGCCCTCTGACACCTCTTCAACTCTGTTATCTTTGTTGTTTGATAGCTCCTCTTCAGTGTCCAAATCTCTAATCTGCACTTTTTTTTTGTTCTTTTCCAACTCGCCATAGCGCTGAATGATGGCATCACATCAAATAACCATAGTCTCCAAAACCATCGTATCACCCAACGAGTCCTTTCTCACAAAATTTTTCCCTTTATTCAGAGGCTCCTTCTCCTCCTTACCTTTCTTTTTCGGGGCAGGCTTACTGGAAGTCTTAGCAGGGGTAGATTTGAGGTCACACAAGCTAGCTGCCACACTGGTTTGGGCAGCTCCCTTGATAACCTTAAGTTTTTTGGTAGCAGGTTTTGGTTTCTGAGAATCAGTAGGGACCAAGTGACTCTTCCTGACAAGGCCTTTAGATTCAGCCAGAGATAAGTTGGTCATAGTGGGGGGCTCAATTTCCTCAAATCGAACGGCCGAAATGGGTTTCAGAGGGCATAAAGCCAAATGAAAGTGGTAGAGTCTTAGGATAAGACCCTAGTGGAGTGGCAGGGGAGTAGGTTCATTAGGATTTAAAGCAGCAGACTCAAACATTTTTTCGACTGAGTTTTCATGGTCCATTAGTAGAAAAAAGGGAAATCTCCGTAAAAATTTATGCCTAAGGTGATTTAACAAGGGAAAGTGGTAGAAGTAATAGGTCTTGTACCTACCTTCTAGTGTGACATATTTCATCAGTGCAAGACACACCTAGTTCCATGGCTGAGGAAGAGCCTCCCGTTCAAACCCAGACTAGTTGCAGACCGATTTCTCATCCCCCACAAAGAATTTGTTCATACTATCATTATCCTAGGTCTTAAAATGTTTAGGATGCTTCATGCCAGAGCATTGGAGACCCGTCACCTCCACAATCACTTCCTCATCCACCGTAAAGGAGATGCCTCCCAAAGACACATGTCAATTCTTCCAAGAGTTGATGAACTGGGCTGACATATTAGGGTCATGGCCCACAAGTTTCTCCATCAGAGGAGCAATGCCACCTTTGACACAAATGTGCCATACTAGCGGATCCTTGTGAAATTCATTACAATTATTCGGCTCCATCCACACCCTATCACCCCCCATGATTCTGCACTACACATAGTATAACCAGGAACCCTAAAAAAATAGAAGGTTAGAGATAATATCAAGCTGAAAAATCACCCACACAATAAGGCATTTAAGCCATAAACAACAATCTTTGGGAATCAATCCTAAGGACAGGTCACACACATGAGTAAATAATTTCCCTGAAACAATTTTAGCAAAGGCATTAATGAGGATCTCCTCATATAAACGGCTAAGCAAAAAGGACATGATAGGTAGGGAAGGATTTCCTTCCATGTAGCAGAAATGCAAAAATCTAGGCAGGATAGTCGCGGGGCCATAGTTAGAAATCTCCAAATTGATAACATTAAAGGGTTGTTCAACTTTTGTTATACCATAGATAGAAGCTATAAGGCATGAAACCAAAATGGCGGATAAAGAAAAGCCAAAAAGGAGCTTTGTCTCATAATTACAAGTCACATCAAAATCAAAAATAAAGAATTTGAAAATCTGAGAGCTTAAGTAGATCCCCATAAGGAAATTATGACAAGTATGATCCATCTTAGAATTAATCATCTAGTACTTGTCGTAGCAAAACATGATTTTCTTTTTCCAAACGGGCTCCATCTTATAATTTGAAAAAAATCCACTTGTTATCCATCCCATTGATACATCTAATCATCCATCTCATCAAAATAATAAAACCACATAGCCCAACAAAAAGGCATGTGGACCCCCTAAAAATCTAGCGAAGCACGTGTTTTCATCATGGGTCAAGTAAGGGATTTGTTCCTTCACTATAATACTCTAAATATTAGGCAAAAGTATACTTAAATCACGCCAACATTTGGACAATTTCTATTGTGTGCCAAAATTGGCTAAGGCATCAACCACTTGGTTCCCCTCTCTGTAAATATGACTAGCCACTTTTAATTTTAATTTAGACACAAGGAATCTAATCTCAAGAAGAATATCCTTAATATTCCACCCCAATAGTCTATCAAAATTAATAACATCAATAATGAACTTAGAGTCACCTTCAATGTGCAGTTCTCTATCCCCAGGGAAACAACTATTTGTAAGCCCTTTAACAACGCTCTAGCTTCCACTATCATAGAAGAATGAAGACCAATCCTCCCAGCATAACCAGCCACTAACTTTCCTCTGTGATCCCTGATCACACCTCCTATACTTGCTTTGCTCGGGTTGCCCTTACTAGCCCCATCAAAGTTTGGTTTAAACCAACCCCTGTCAGGGGGTTTCCAAATAGTGGCTCTTTGTGCTAGAATTGTGGAGTTGTCATAAGAATTGGCATCGAGGTTCTAATGCCAAGATTTAGCTATGCTTATTTCCATCTTAGTAGGACCTTTATCTGGGGTTTTCCCTTTGAAGAGAGATATTTTCCGCAATGAGCTAAGCTCCAATACCAAACACCTCTTTCGGGTTCATCTCAGTGTTCCTAAAGATCTTATTGTTCCTCTCTTTCCATAAGAACCAACATATAATGGGAGGAACTTGGTTCCATATTCCATTAATTAAAGGATGGGTAAAGGGTCCAGACCAAATCAAAATAAAGAATGTGATGTCCTTACACATAATCCACTAAATCCCCAATCTTCCAAAAGCTAGCTCCCACACCTCAACAACAAAAGGGCAGTGTAACAACAGATGATCAACCAATTCTTCATTGCATTTACACAAAAGGAATTTGTTAGGGATCTAGAATCCCCTTTTCCTTAGATTATCCTGAGTAAGAATTTTTTTATGACATGTAGTCCACCAGAAGAAGTTAACTTTCAGTATCATGTATCGATTCCAAACCTTTTTCTATAGATTATTGACCACACCCCAATCAGTTAGTTGACTGTAAGAAAATTTAACAGTAAGCTCACCCTGGTTATCATGGATCTAGAAGAATTCATCCCCACGGTGAGAAGGGGGTATCCTGGTGAGAGAGAACAACTCTTGCAATTTCTTGGCTAGAAGACATAGATTAGGGGATAAAGGAAAACAAAGGCTAATGTCATGCCATTTCCTAGCTCTCAAGGGCCCAATTAGATAATCACTAATATATATACCAAACACTTGTTGAGCCCAACCCTTAAGAAACTTGAACTCAAAAGATTCCAATAGAGAGTCAAGTAACCAAGAGTCCTCCCAGAATCTTATTTTATTACCATTACCTATCTTCCATTTGATCCCATTCCTCATAAGGTCTTGTAGATTGCAAATTCCCTTCCAAACCAAGGACCCCGGAGGGTGGGCCTCTGAAAGGCAATCAATCAACGACCAGTTCAAAAGGTATTTGGCATTCATTATCTCACACCAGTCCTTCCTATTCCTTAGATGATCCCAACCTACTTTGGCCATAAGAGCTTTATTAGAATTAGAAATAGTTCTTATTCGAAGACCACCACAACTTTTCGGTTGAAAAACCTTATCCCATTTTACCAAAGCAAGTTTCTTTTTTTCCTCAGTGCCTGACCAGAGGAAAGACCTTTGGATTTTCTCAAAAAAATTCAGTAATATATCTAGGTATCTTAAAAATGGATAGGAAATAGACATGGATACCTTGAAGAACAACAGCAAGAAGTTGAAGCTTACCAGCATGGTTGAGTAAAGAGCCTTTCCACCCAACAAGCTTCCTTTGAATCCTTTCAAGCATAGAATTCCAAACTCCAGAGTGACTTCTTTGATAGTTAGGGGTAACCCAAGATAAACTGAAGGGAGAGAACCACTTTGACAACCCAAAATAACAGTCACTCGATTTTGCAGGTTAGGAGTGTTGTTAAAGAAGTAAATCATACTTTTATTGTAGTTAATGCACATTTTCCAGAACAAGCAACATAATTGTTGAGAAATTTTTTCCATTTTCTGGCTTCCAACACCGAGGCTTTCCCAAATAGAAAAGTATCATCCACAAATTTTTGAATCACAGTCCGCCCAAGGGTAGAAGCAACCTTAATCCTTTTATGGACCCCTCTGTCAGCATATTAGAGAAGTTCCTGCTTAGAACATCTACCACCATTATAAACAAATAGAGAGACAGGGGGTCTCCCTGTCTGATACCTCTCCCAACATGAAAAGCAAATAGACTATGTTAAATACCTCTTGAAAGTTTGTTCTTATTTTCTTTGCATCTATGTTTGTTGTTTTATTGCCTTACATGAGCTATTTGCAACAAAATTGCACAGTGTAGAGTACATATTTACAAATGTAGTAGTTTATTGTATTAAACAATATTTAAAAATTATGTTAAGAAACAAACTACAAAATATCTATTAATGTCAATAAAAAGTGAAAAATTATTGAATTATTTTGCATTTTGGGCAAATAGCTATTTAGTAAGAAATTTGAATTCCATAACCTAAAAGATCAATAACAAGGATTGTAAATGACCCGGAAATGTGTATCAATACTACACAATGAGCTCAAATTGCAATTGTATGATTGACGAGGGTGCTAACCCAAGACACAAAAAATCACACACCAAACCAGAGAATATTATTATTATTTAGAATATGAAATGCTTACATGTAGAGGATCTCAAATCCTCGAGTTTTACAATACATGCAAGTTACAGAAACTACAAAAATTCCCCCTTTTCATAGTATGAGCTTTTTCCACCAAAAAGCTACTAAAAATTAGAAAACCCCACCCATAAATAGCTCCTTTTCAGTTTGGAGCCAAAACAACATTCGAATTATGAGTTTTGGCGGTTTGGCATTGAAAATTACAATTTGAAATTTAAATTTTAAAACCACATTTGAAAATTAGCACATTTTTGAAAGTGCACTAACTTCCGGGAGCCATAACTTTTGATTCGAGACTCCATTTTTTGAACCATTTGAACCGTTGGAAAGGTCTCATAGTTAAGAATATGCTTGAAACTTGCTACATCAATTTTGGTGAGTTTCAGAGTCGTTCTGGAGTCGTTTAATGCCTCAAATCTGACCTAGAAGGTTTTCAGGTGAAATTCTAGGAGACAAAATGCAATATCTTTCAAACCGAGAATTCTTTCAGCCTGATTCTTTCACCAATGTTCTTATTTTTCCGTTATGAATCCCCCCATATAAATTTTGTCCCCAAATACCTTCAAATTCCAATACCTGCTAAAAATAGCAATTGGCTAGAAAAAACAAAAAAACAAAACTGAAATTTGGGAATTACATTATGACGAAAAAGGGTATCCAAAATTGCAAAAACATCTAAGAAACTACCAACAGGAAATGAAAATATTTTTGGGTGATGTAGGATTCCCCTTACACCATTGGATACTCCTGCATCAATGATGACTCAAACTCTAGAGGAAAAACATAGTAGATTAGGAATAGATAAACTATAAAATTTTATAATGAAAAGTATAAAGTTCATATTCTATCAAAATAAATACAATAAAAATTGATTTGCATAAGTTACATATATCTTTAGTGTCACATTTTCTTGGATTTATTTAGGTCATTAGGTTGAAATTTTATGAAATTAGTAAAATGGTCACTCCAATATGCTTATAATATGTAAATAGATGTTTTTTAGTTACATTAAACCAATCATTGTCAATCACTAGTTTGGGAGAGTTCCTAATTAGTTCAATAGAAATTCCATGTTGCGGCCTTTAATATGACATGAAAGTGTTTTTCTTCTTTTATTTTCTACAAATATGTCAATGTTTAAATATCCTACAATGTACAAAGTATTATTTATATTTACATGTGAAAATACACCATTGATCAAAATTAAAACTCTTGAAAATGATAGAGCACAAAACTAAACGATAAATACATCATATTTGCAAAGTCATACACACAAAAAGTAAAAATGTTATTAATTGATTTTTGCATTGATATTTTTGAATGATTTTTACATTACAATCAACCAGCTTATAAAACCTTATTTTTCCAAACTACTTAGGGAAAGTAACTCTCAAGAATTAATTATTCTAACTTAATATAAATCAATGTTTATTTATAAAGTATTATCTAACTTTTGATGTAATATAAATTCCAACAATATTTTTTGTTAAAGGAGCATTGGGGTTTTCTTAAAAATTACATATGTTGAGCTCATTAGTAATAAAGTTTATTGTTATTGTCATGACCTCATCATTTATTGTTTTATGTTGTTTTGTTTTAGATACTAAGATTTTTTTGGTCAAAGTCATTATGCCATGTATGTGATATGTAGAGAAGTAACTAAAATATTAATAATATGTTGACAAAGTTGCATATATGTTTTTTTTTTTTTTTAAAAAAAATATAAGACAACATTATACTATTCATTGATAATGTCATTTTTGAATGCACATGAGCTATGTGTGTTCAATGTGCACAATAGTATTTGTGAACTGGTAATGTCATGAGATTTATTATTTTCAATGAGCATTTGACTAGAGGTGAGACATTTCAAGGACTACCCTTCTTTGTACTTCAATTTTTTTGCAACAAGAAGTTTTAGCAAGAAAAATGTGTGCATTGTTTTTCTTTCACAAAAGTGTTGTATATGTTATTTCATGATGTTTTATGCTAATGGGATAAAATGCAACATTTTGCATTGTAAGTCCTTGAGATCAATGTATGGTTCAATCACATTTTAGTTGTATTGAAAATTATTTTCTAATAGTAATTTTTTATTACTAAATATTCTTCTATATTGGTTTAGTGCAAAAAGTGTAGGTGTCTATTACTTATCAATGAAATTACTATAATAGTGTGCTAGTTTTCTAGCTTATTGATGGCCAATATATGGGTCACTAAAAATGATCTATACAATATAAGTTCATTGTATTTGGTATATATTTTAAACATTCCATTTGTTCTATTGAATAGACCATCTTGTATGTTATAATTACCAATATATATTTCTACAAATATATTTGGCTTCAAAAGTATCTAAGATGAAAGAATGATTGCGTAGTTATACAATTATATTTTATTATAATTTTCATCATGTTGGTCAATTATATTCGATACTATTATTTCTCTAGGAGTAATTGATAACATTTTTAAATATGCACCAACTTATTTCCTTTTGTTAAAGGGAAGGGAATTTTGGGTCTGGGGGGTGAATGCAAGCAATTTTTATTGAGGTATTCTAAATCATCACTTGTATCTAAGCCTAGATAAATTTTATTTTCAAAATTTGTATGACATTGTTTTAGTCAATGTTGGTGCATTTTCAAATACAATATATTCAAGTACAAGTTGTGTCTAATCAAGATCACCACAAAAAAAATACATCAAGATTTTCAAAGGAGCACCCACTGATGAGATTTCATCTATTAGGAGCACACACATTTGTTTATAATGTTTTGATATTTTTGTCTATTATTTTAGTGCTAAGTGGAACAAAATTTGATTTGTTGAAAGGGATGTGCAATTCTAAGTGTAGTGTGACCCCCCTATGTTGTATGCTGATTTTATTGCATTAAAAGTAAGTAGTCCTTTTGGTTTGTCCAATTCATTGCCAATAGATCTATTATATGCAAAGAAGAGTTTGGTTTATGAATTTTGCAATGATTGTCGTTCTAGTTTTAACCTTTCCTATAGTAACAAGTGTAATGGTATTTTTCTATTTTTATTTATTTTTTAATACAATATCCTTTGCAATTGCTTGATGTTATTTATTTAACATTCACCTCAATTTGTAATACTCACTATTATATATTATTTGTGGGTGTTAAGAAATTTCAAGTTCTCTCAATGCGATAGTTTTTGGTTTCTTGAATTTTATGCTTTCAATATCTTAATCCATGTTATTCTCGCCTTCATCTAATGTTCCCTTACTTTAGAATCTAGTTTATTTACAATGCAATCATTTCCAAATTTGAGTTCATCAATAGATTTTCTAGTGTCACCCCATGTAGCCCGTCTGTAGTATGAGTGTACTTTGCATGCATAAATTTAATTATTTTTCATCGTGCAAATAAGCATCACATGTAAAATTATATTTTATATATTCTCATTTACTATAAAGGGAACTTAAAGTAGAAATTATTCTCTACAATGATTTTTCAAGTCTGTATGTTTATTGAAATTGATAAAACATTTAACATTTGGCTTAGTTTCGATGACCATTTTTTACATCCCTTTATACTCTAGACAAATCACACAAGACATATGTTAGTAATAGTTTCAAGGTGTCTTATTAAAGAGTTACACATTATATTTTATGATTCATCTAGTTCATTATTCAATTATTTTACAAATTAACAAAAGTTTAATCATTATAAGATCTTGTATTAATGAATATATATTTTGTTGAACTACAATTTAATGGAAGTGATAGAATACTATGAGGAACTTGTTGTGAGGATATTTATTGCAAAATAAGAAAAACACTCGCAAGTTTACTTATTATCTTGACAATGACATTATTTTGTTCGTGGTGTTTACACATTCTCCTTTGACTTGTCCACCTTTGTCATATAAGAGTACCAATACATTGTTGTAGCATATGCATTAAGATAAAATTGCACAATTATTTTTGTTGTAAATCTATTATTCCATTTTGTGATGGTTCTCTTTCTAATATAAGCATAGGTTTATGTAGTGTTGACCTTATAGCTAATATGTATTCATTTTCATTCATACTCACTTCATCTAGGAACATTAGAAAAGAGAATGAGTTTTCACAATTTGCTTGTTGGAATATTGAGAAGATGTTATTTACTATAGAAATTGTAACTTGATCATTGTTTGTTAATGACTCAAGGGTCATAGTATTTTATTGACGGAGTGGGAAATTGTATTTACAAGTTTTTTTTCTTATTTTTCTATATTGGTTTGTGTGATGGTTGTTGTATAGTCTAATTACGTCAAGTTGTAGATTTTTAGTATTGTATGTAATATACATGTCAAAAAAATTTAAATATTTGCATGACCAAGTTGACCATAGATTGGTGCATTTATTACCCATATAAAAAAGATCATGTTTATTTTAATTATTTTAAAATTCAGTCACAATAAATAATCCAACACTTTTCTAAGGAAAGAATCATTTGTAAAATTTAGATTTTTCAACACATGTTTATTCTATGTCTATAGTAGCATGCATAAGCCACAAGATACTATTTGATCAAATACTTTAAAAAAAATAAAAAATTGGTGCAACATTGTTGTTGCTCTAATGTTTACTAACATATATTGTATAGTTCCTCAAGTGCATTTAACAAAGTTTCCCTTGTTACGTTCAACACTAAGAAACATAATAAAAACAAGTGGTCTAAGTTTTTCTATCATTGCAAATACATTTTTTTAGTTAATATAATAATATAAAGATATTCTTATTCTTTTAAAATCAACATAAATAATTTTTAATTTGAATATATATTTTTTAAGTTACGTTTGTGCTTGGTATCTTTTGTTACTAGCTTTCTTTCTTTTAATTGACCTTTCCACACTCTTATCCACATTGTACATGAAACTTATATAAGTATTTTGATAGCTTTGAAAAATATATTTTGTATGTGGTAAGTAAATTGTCTATCTGAATTTAGTAACTCCCGTTGTGTAATTTGTTGATATGTAAAATTCTGAGTAATATCATCGTCACATGCATTGCCAAAAAATAGTGTAGGGAAATTCATTTCTTTAGCATATTTATCTTTAAATATTCCAATCGAATAATGCTCTTGTACTGATGCAATTTTTATATTTTATCTTGCATCTCATGTATACTTCTAGATTCTGTAAAACCACATATCAAGGTCTAATAAGTGCCATTTCTATGTTGTCAAAGAGCAAATGTTAATAACTAATCAAATACAATGTTTCAAAAATCTAAACAATTGATTAGAAATAATAACCACAATCAATGTGAAACCTTGGTACAATCATGGACAAAAGCATAGAGTAAGATTGTCCATGCAATCACTTCAATTGAAAGATACATGGTTCTTTTCTATTATTATTGACCAAAGACATATTTGTATTTTTAGCCACTTGGACAACCAACAAATACAAGAGATGTCTCTCCATAGTGCAATTTATTTGTCACTTGTACTTACCACTATAAATATTCAAATTTTATATGTTTGTCTCAAAATCTTATATTTTATGTAATTCATAGTGTGTGAGGAACTAATTCATATTTATATATGAAGTAATTACCTTTGGATTGCCTTGGGTAAGGAAATTTAAGAAGTAATCCATAGTTTCATTTCATAAATGAGTTGATGTGTAGTGAGAATGAAGTATGAACTCCAATGAGCCAAACAAACAATCATCCACATTGTATTTAAATGCATTGATTCTAGATAGTCCTTCATTTCTCAATGCACAATCAATATTACACTATTTCACTTGACTCTTATATTAATAGTTTTCTACATCTATCATTTATATTTCTTTTGTGTCTACTTATTCTTTTGTCCTTTCCATTTTTTTCTTGAGATGATCAACCTTATTTTTTTAAACGATAGCTAAACATGGGAAATGCATTGGGCCCATGACCTGCACTAAGTCAATGGCTATTGAATTGTTTATTTCATTAGCTCTTTCAAATTTGTATATCGATTTTGTTTTGGGTTACTTGATTCTTTGCCTTGTGTAATACAAAATTTATATATTTTTTGGCAATACCATTGAAATTACAATAATTGAATCTATGAATATCATTTATCTGGAGATATATAATATGCAAATGTTATATAAAAACTTAAAAAAATTAATTGTATATTCTAATTTCACATGCCTGCATTAGACTATAGTTCCTTAACATGTTGCATATGTTCAATTAGTAATGCATAAACCTTCACCTTGTAACATCTTATATATGCAATTAACGTTCTTAATAAAAACATAAAGAATGCATACATATATATAGAAAATAAGCTGGCTACACTAACATACCTCCAAAGAAGAATGAATGACTTTAGGATAGTTAAGAAATAGATGAGATATAAATATTTATCCAAGCTCAGCTGAAACCACTGCAACCCAACAATTTTTTACTCCTAAACTAGAGTAGCTACTCTTAGCATAATTCTAGAAAGGGTACAAGTTCTTCATTAGAAAAATTAAAAGATAATCTATACAGTACATTGCAAATTGAAACTTTTGAATTAACAAAATAACATTGAGACACCATTACTTCATAAATTTGAACTTATCATTATTTATTTTTCTCAAATATACTTGTGAATACAATTTCTCTAATACAGAAAACAACATTACTATGCTCACATTTGTTATCAAAACAACACACATCTATAAATATTATCTAATAAATTCTCACCAATGACAAACATTCTTTACTCAACATGCTAAATACTTTTAATTTTGTAAATTACTTATCTAATAGATATAATGGTCCAAAACAAAGACTTGAAATAAATTTAGTATCAATGATTATATTGAATGAAATATTGAGTAGAATTATAAGTGTAAGGAAAAACATTTACATGTAATAAGAGCATATTAAAAGTATGCTACTCTAAATGAAAAGAAACCACCTATAATAAGATGCGCATGAATCAAAAGACAATACAAGGGGTTTTTTGCCACATACCATCCATGATCTTGATACACACACAACCAAGAATTCTAGCCTAAAATGATTGACTTTGTTACTGAAAACCACCCTCTCAACAAGGGAAACAACTTCAACCCTAGAAACTTGTACCTATCATAAACTACTCTTGATCTATGCAACCGTGAATGAATGTATACCTAGAATAGAGATTCATTTTATCATAACATGAATCTCTACTCTACCTATACAACCATTCAAAATTATATGCAAAAATAATTATTTTATCATAGCAATAGGTTTATGGTTCTATTTTTTTCTATATTGAGATAGTGGTTGTCAACAATAGAGTTAGTCACATTATACCTACTTTCTTGCCTGTGTGGGTACCAAAACCATAGCTACTACCTAAAAAAACCCTTGCATTTTGTCTTGATTCATGTTCATCTTGTTCCAAGGCTCCTTCTTTGCCTAGAACCTTGATAAGATTAAAAAAACCAAATTACATAATTGCATGGACCAACAAAAATAGTCTTATCACAACTACAATATTTTTTAGCAATAGAGTTAGTTGTTTTACACCTAAATTCTTAACTATTGGTGTCAAACTCATCCCCAACACCTCATAAAAAGTCCCCTATATTATAATTTGGTTGATGTCTATCTTGGACCAAGGGGTTTGTTTCCTATACCAACCATGACTTTGATACCCACACACTCAAGAATTTGACTATAAAATGACCGACTTTGTTACTATCAACCACCTTCCTAATAAATAAATAAATATTTAGATCCCAAAAATTGAAGGTGACAAAATTTCTCTTGCTCCATGCAATTATGTAATACAATTTCTTAAATTACTTATCATGGTTCTATAGTTCTATAAAAAGTAATTGACAAAAGTTTGTTTTCATGGATTTGTTCCAAGACTTTTTTTTGGCTTAGATAGTTGATAGTGGAAAATGTTCTAGATTTTAACTTTATAGCATTTCATAGCTAAAATCAAACCCTATTTTCCCAAAACCAACAATCTTATCACAATTATAGTAGGCCTTAGTGACAAATTCAACCATCACACCCAAATTCTTGAGTATGTTGGTATCAAACCAATCACCAGTACCTAAAAAAAAGTGTCTTGCATTATGTTTTGATTAATCTCCATCT
>VDFB02341584.1:45795-71735 GCA_007258455.2 Sequoia sempervirens
TGGTTACAAGCGAGAGAGATCAAGTCTTGCCCAGCTTGGCTCATACCAAGCACCCCAAAATTTGTGTTATTTCTTCCCGGATGCGTCATATATTTTATTGTGCAATTTTTAGATGTTTCCTTAAACCATGCTTGTGGTCTTAGAGTGCTACACAAGCCTTCATCTTGATTGTGCAGGCATTTCTCTACTTCCTTCCCTTTATCATATTCTCTAATCATAAGTGCCATCATTTTATGTTGTTGTGTCATTCCTTTGGCATCACTATGTTGGGCCTAGACAGTACACCCAGGTTTATTGTAATTCGAATGCAACAACCTTTGAAACATTTCATCTTTCATGAAGAGGCTGCAAGCCTGTAAGACCTCTGCAAAAGTTCCCATAAGCCTAGTGCCACTCACTGAATCACATTTGCCAATCCGTGTCATTTCTCTGCATTATCCAGATTCTCCACAGCCCCAAATGTAGGCTATGGGCCTCAAATCCCTGGTGTGATTTTAGCTGCAACCTTAGAGGGAGATCAAACTCCTTAATATAAATTGTGCGTTGTACCATTCCATGCCATCACTCCCCTGTTCATAATGAACTAATTTTTTATTTATTATGGTGTGCAAATTGTGCACAACATTTAGGGCAACACATGAGGGATTTCTTGCTTGTGAGAAAGAACGAAACCAGCCCGACTATGCTGCATCAGGGTAGGGGCCCAACAAGACAAATGAAATACCCAATTGAATGATCACCCATAGCCTCAAAAGTCATAATTGAAAACACACGTTCACTATTCTGAATGGCCCCACAAAACTAAAGCAATATGTTGCCACAACTAATACACTTTCCACTACTGTAAGCACCAATCAAAATGCAAAAAGTTCAATGTCATAGCTGCATCAAGTTGATTTTTTTTTTTGAAAACTATGCTACTATATACATGTAGAAGCTAGCAAAATAAAACCATTGACCAGTGTGACAAAAATAACTACCCCTTTTTAAATCAATTTATGCCATGAGATTAACCACACATCATGAGGTAAAACAATAAAATTTTGCACCTTTTGTATCTTCATCATTATGTTGGTTGAATTCTCAATTCTCCTTCCTCTTTGCCATGGTCTGCGCTAATTGGTGTTAGGTGGAGAGTAGGCAGAATCATTGGAGTGTTGGAACACGAGCTCATCTGCACATCCAAGCATGGTTGTTGACTGGTGGATATTGATTTTATCTTGCTCTTTCTGTCCACCATCCCCGCCATCTTGGAGAACACTAAGATTTGGCTTGAAGACAGCTATACTTCCAAAGACTAACTTGAATCTTGATCCAACAAATTGTTTTTAACATTTGGGTCTTCCTTCAAGATGCATGATTGCATCTCTTGTTTTTGGCATGTGGTTCTTGAGCGATATGATGTGCCCTCCTTCCTCTCCTCCACCTTAAGAAATGTACAAGAGAAGCCATCAAATGAATCAAACTCAAGAGGGTTGAAAGGCACACTCAAATCTGCATCATTTGATTGCATAAGATACACATATTTTACTACAAAAATTGAATGAATAACATCTTTGTTCTTTTTTTCACTTACACATTGAATGTTCATAGTTACTCACGCCTCATTCGTCATAAGAACTTAATCTTGCATCATAGCATGTTAAATTTCAATTATAGGGTTGAATGAAACTTGAGGGGGGTGTGAAATGGGTTGATTGGACTGGGTAGCGATAAGCTAAAGATCATTATAAATTTCTAAATTAGGCCCTAGAATTGAAGGAATGAGTTGTATGGGAGGGCTCTTGCCAGCAAAGTAATCTTTAAGAACCATCAAGTCATTAGAATTTTGATAAACTAGGCCTCTTATCTTAACCACCTCATTAGAAAGATATGATTGAGTGGGAGGGGAAGCAGGTGGGATAAAATTTTGCATAGGTTTACCTTGGATGCCTTGAGAAGTTTAAAGATGGAAGAAGCAAAGAAAATCTAGTCATGGGAGAGAGATTTCCAATGAACACAAGGTCTTGCTTAGCTTAAACAACAACACAAGCTTGGGGAAGAGTTACACCACATTACATTTTAATCATTAAAGCTGAATTAGAATCCAATGCTCTTAGATAATAAAAAAGTAAAACTTGGAGGACACACATTCAATGAGCATCCTCTCCATATTTTGTTGAATCTTGTGTTAAAATTATTCATTGTTTCTTTTGATACTCTCTTCATTATGGTGAGATGCTAAATCAAATTCATACAATCAATGTTATCCTTGAACCACATGTGCAACATAATTTCAAACTATGTTAGTGTAGGTTTTTATTTTCCTAGTGGGTTAATTTATTTTCCCTTAGTCACAAGTTTTTCCTATACTTTTATTAATTTTTCTTAAGATAATAAAGTGAGTTTATTATTTAATAACTTGGAGATAAGGTGATGAGGTGTCCTCATCCTTAAAGGGTGGAGCATTTACTATTTTCATCACTTTATTTAATATTGGTGGTTATTTGTGGTCACTTCCTATTGTTTGCTTTGCCACCTCCATCCTCTCCTCAGTTCTATATAAACTCACTAACTAACTTATATTTGGAATCTTGGAAGCTCTTAATCCAATATTCGTGTTCTAACATTGCATATCTCTCAGAGTCACTGGTTTGCATAGCTCTTGGATGTCTTCATAGACTAGTTTCTCAAGATTTGTTGTTTCAAATTGAATCATGTAAAAATTCTCATGAAGCTTGGGCAAATTGAAAACATTGTATGGTACTACAGATGAAGTAAGAGGATATCAAATTGATATAATGAACTAATGAGCCTTGATCCTAAGAACTTTGACAACATCCAAGACTACATCACTAAGGTTAATGATCTAAGAAAGCAATGTAAAGCATGTGGAATTGATAAGAAGGACATTCAATTGGTCTACAATACAATGAACAAACTTGGTCCTGATTATGCTTCTTTTGTTTCTAGCTTTCATACTCATGGATTGACTATGGGATCTGCATATACTACACCTTCATTTGCATCATTTTTCGAGATGTTGATACATGAGCAACAAAAGCTTATCTCAATGGGTCTCATAAAGACTTCTAAATATCAGTCATTGTTGGTTAGTTAGGTGAAAGAATTAGAATCAGATAAGAAATGAAAGAAACCAAAGAATAATCAACATTCAGATCAAGCAAAGAAAAAATTATCTTCTAAAGGGGAATCATCTAAGAAGGAGAGGCCTACTTGTGCATATTGCAAGAAGGGTGGACACGAAGAACACTATTGTTATAAGAAGGATATTGATGAGTTAATGAAACATATTCTCAAAAAGAATCACATTGATTTTCCTTCTAGAATGTTTGAATCACCTCCTTCTTCTTCAAAATAGTGTAAAAAGGACAAAGGTCAAGTTGGTTTAGCTTCTGCATCAAGAAATAAAGGACTTGCTCTTTGTGCTTTTCCAGGTCATGGATCAAGGAGATGGCTTCTAGATTTAGGAGCATCTCATCATATGGCATCTTTGCAATCTATATTCTCTTTTTTTCAGCCTTGTACTATGTATCCTATATTGGTGGGAAACAATACATATACATGAGTGTAATTGGGAAGGGATCTATTAATTTTGGGGACAATACTTTTTAGGATGTTTTGTATGTTCCTCATTTGACAAACAATCTTCTTTCCATATATCATATTACACATGGTGGAGATGGAAGAACTATGGAGTTTACTCTTGATTCAGTCATCATTCGAGACTTGGAGAGTAGAGAGATCATTGCTATTGGGATGGTTGATCATTCATCTCGATTGTATACCTTTGTAGATTTTGCTTCTGATGGTGACATTGTTCCTTCAGCTCTTGATCACACTTCTAGAGTGAACCATGATTTAGAGGAGACATTTGTCTTTTTGAACTTGGGAGTTCTCACATCATATCTAGTTATTGATCCATGCATTTCATCTCCTCCATCTACTGTTGCAGTTGTTGATAATTGTGTTGCTACAGATATGGCTTCTTCTGATTCAGTGCAGCAGGATCCTCATTGTCTTTCAGATTTGGTTACTTGTGATGGCTTCTTGACAGGTATTTCAAACTTGTTTGTGGAGTCTCATTGATGACATTCATCTTCTCTTTGATGGAGAAGATCCTTCTTCAGTTGTTGTGAGGGAACACCTTGACCCTCTTGTTCATTCTCTACATGGTCATTCTTTGTAGTTTGACGTGATTGTGGATACTTTTGGACAACATTTGGAGGAGGCTTCTTTGTCTTCAGAGGGGATATCTTTCTCTTTGGATCATGTTCTACATTCTTCTCTACTAGATTATGAATTGTCCTCTTCACCAATGTGGCCTAGACTGCCTATTTGGAGTGTGATAGCTTTCGACATTGACATGGAGACATTTGAGCATGCTTCAGAGACATCATCCATCTTCTAGACATCATGCATACATCCATGGTTTTGTTTCTTCCTAATGGAAGGAATGTTGTTCGGCGAGATTGGATCATCTTCAACATTCAATGTCGAGCTTTTACCATCATTCTAGGAGACTCAACATTGAGGGGGGGTTGCATTGTCTCTCTTCTTCTCTCTTATGGGGGGTCTTTTTCCTCACATGGGGTTTTGGCCTTCTCATGCATCATTGAGAGAATTTATTTTTTGTATATTTCATCTCTCTTTTTGGGAGGAGTTTTGTCCCACTGGGTTTTCTCCTTTTCTCCACTTGTGAGAGATTTCACTTGCATATGTACATGGGTACCTAACATGGCCTCGTAGCCGAGACCCATTCTTGCATCGTTGTGTCATTTTCATAATAATCCGCTACTCCCTAAGTTGCACTTAAGGGGGGTGTTGGTGTAAATAAAGTTTTGTACCTAGTTAATTCATTATTAGGGGACTTATTTACATGTTAAGTTTACTTAGGTCCTAGGAATCTTTCTAGAAGGTGTTAGTTGTCATTAATTGTTATCTTATCTTTTGACTTGTAACACATGCAAACCTAGGTAAGTGTGATAAGTTGTCTCATGTCATATGATTAAGACACTTATCATAATCTTATGACATCTTGTATCTCACCTTGGCTATATAACCAAGGGGTCTCTCATACATTGTACACATAAACATTGAATCATAATTGATAAGAATATAGTTTATTCTTGTCATATTCAGATCTTCTCTCTTTGTGCTTTCCATTTGTCCTTTAGTTCTTGGGTGGCTATCTCCATATCCAATTCTAACAAAAACCACTCCCCATGGGGATTCATGTGGAAAGAGGCACCATAGTTGATCATCCATACATCCTCACATGCATGCATGGAAGGGGTTACAAAAAATACATCTTATTCATCTTGAAAAGCTTTAGAATTTGAATCATCTTGCTCATTCTTTTCTTTCTTCTTTTCCTTGCAATCCTTCTTGATGTATCCTTTCTTAGCACAATTCCAACATATTATCTTGGATTTACTAGGAAACTTAGATCTCCCTTGAGACTTGATCTACTCTTGTCTTTCTTCTTTCATTTTACCTTTGATTGTCCATGAGAAACTAGTGCTTCCTTGGTCAATTTAGAAGTCTTCCACCTCATCTCTTCCAAGAGAAGAGAATCCAATAACTCATCAAGAAAAAACTTTGAAGTAGTAATTCTAATGACCATGACTAGATTGTCTTGTGAGTCTAGAAAGAACATAGCATGACCATGCATCAATCTTCTTCTTTCATCTTTACATCGACAAATTGTAACTAGCTTACAATAGTGTTAAATGCATTAAGGTACCCAACAACTAAATCTCTACCATTCATCCTCAAATAATACAACTTCTATTAAAAAGATTAATTTCCAATGATTCGACTTAGTTCAACTTACCTAAACTTTCCCAAAAGGCTTTCGCAAAGGATTCTTTAGAAACATTTAGGAGCACTAAATCTATCAAAAAATTATGAATGCGATTTTTGGCTTCCAAATCTAACACAACCTAATCTTCATCCTTCATACCCAATTGTTTACTTTCAAAGAATTATTTCCATAGATCTCTATCTATCAATAAATCATCCATTTCGATCTTTCATAGCTTGAAGTTTGTATAATTAAACTAATCCATCTCCATCCTAATGTGCTTGCCATTTTTCCTAAAAATATTTAAGATCTTTTGCACTTGGCTTCCACTCAAACAATGATTAATCAAAAAATATTTTTCCTACCACTTATGAAACAATGTTGATAAGCCCTAATAGCAATGAAAGGAAGTTGATAGAAAAAAAAATCCTACACTAATAGAATGGAAGAGAAATACATGCAAGATCTAACAATTAAAAAATCAAAAAATGAATGCAAAGGCATTCACCACAATGACCTAGTAATTACCCTAGGAAAATCCTTTAGATAAAAATCTAGCCTCCAAAACTCGAACTAACCTATTCACATCACCAAATCTGGTTAAATACATCAACACGCTCAAGTCTTCACATAAGAAAAAAATACACATGTGGAGGAACTCCAATAACATAACCTTCTATAAAATCATACAATCATAAAATCATGTACATCTCCAACTTTGAATCAATATATAGGAAAAACTTAAAGACTAGAAAGCACCAATAGTTTCTAAAATCATGGACTAAAAGGAGCACCGACATCTCCATGCAAATCCCAATGCTCAAATTAAGAAAATAAAAGTAAGAAACTCACTTTCAATTAGAGCACTCCACTTGTGATATTATGTACCTCTTTTGATAATGTGCACATGCAAAATAAAGATATTTCTTATTTTATACAAGTCCATACTTAACTCTCCCTTTTGTCTTTCCATAACAACTCTTATCCACCTTACAAATTGTCACAATTACATCTAGCAATTTTCATGACAAATAAATGATAATTACAAATTACCAAATAACAATTAATGAAAATTAAATAATTAAATACAAATATGGAAAAAATAAATTTGAAGCACCTCTTTCTCAAAAATATATATTAACAAGTGCCACGTAATAATGAATACTTGCCTTTTTATTGACTAGAATAGTTGAATTTCAATTTGTTCCTTATTAAATGTTAAATATATTCTAATTAATTATAATCTTAATCTTATTTTAATTAAGAAATCTATATAATTATAATTATAACTTAATCTATATAATAATAAACTTTCTGAACCTATTTTTTAATTATTATTTTAAGACTATTTTAATTCCATACTCTTCAAGTGATGTTCTATGGTACCCATCAGATTCATCAAAGGTTACAAGCAATACGAGAGGCACTGTGAGCTTTTTTTCATCCTTTCGAAGCAAGGAATCCCTTCTTTTTATGGCATTCCACAAGTTCACATCTGATTGAAGCATTTTATCAATTAGTTCACAAGTCTTGCTGATGCTCTCATATTTTCCTCTTCCTAATGATGGATCATTGAGTGCGAACCAAAACGTCAACAAAAAACATACAAAGTTGAATCCAAAAACTCAATATTGTAACTTCATAGACTGTGGAAAACTCATACCAACTAAATTTCTCTATCCTTTAGACTTTGATAGATGTACATATTACATTTCAGATTTTTCATCTTAGCACAAGGTGTGGAGGGGTAATGGTAAAGAGCTACACATGGTTGAAAGTGTCTAAAGCCTTCTGAGCAATTCCATTTTGTATGAAGTCTACAATATTGCATTCCATGCAACCAGGTTTCTTTGGGGTATTCTGTCAAACAGTTATCATGCCTTGTCTCTTCTTTCACAGTTTGCATTTATTGCTTCTATTCAATCCATTAATCTTGCATGAATCTATTTTTGCATGTCTCACGTATTTGTAATAATTGATGCTCAGAAATGTTTGCTGTGGGTCCTCCCAACTCACAGTAATTTTCAGTTTGCATATCATATTGTTTGTCATCTTCTGTACTCTTTTCCTCATTGCTTCCTGCAACACCAGCAGATAATGGCCTGGGAAGGAGTTTTACGGTGTCCTAAGGATCATGTTGATCTTTTAACAGGCATATAATTACAAACCCAATGAATAAAAAGTGTGTAAGGGAATCTGAACATGTAATAGATAATCTGACTTCCGTATCATTAATTGTCACTATGGAAGCATTGCCAGCATCTTTGTCTCTATCCTTATTAATACAGTGAACAGCATTCATTACATATAAGGATTTATCATAAGAGATATCTATGAGATCACTATATTAAAATATCAGTTTCTTGATTATTATATTTAAATATTCATTTTCTTCAATGATTAAATAGATAATAATGAGTTTAGATTTGGTTTTTATTAAGAAATATAAATAATTGTCTTAGTTTTATTGGTCAAAATTTATCTTTAATCATTGAATTGAGTATGGTTTAAGAATAGTTAATTGAGATTGTCTTGAAAAGAATAATGAACTACCTTTGATAGGAGGAAGTCAAAAGAGTGTTCTATATTACTTGTGAAGGGAGTAAAGCTAGACTTACAACAAGGGGCCTCTACACACCAGAATGATTATCTCAAGAGTAGGGGTTGCTATCACCTTTTCATTACGCTTTTATTAAATTTTCATACCATTTTAGACAATAAGATGTGGAGTTTTCTATGCACTTTGCTTATGTGCTTTCAAGCCTCATACTTCTATAAAGAAAACGATAAATTTTGACTTTTCCCTTTCTATTAAGTGGGAGGCAAAAAGTAGAGTGGTGGGAATTCAAGAGGAGTTTGCACCTTTTCTTTAGCGCCACAAGGTTCTGCAACTTTGCCCTTTTAAAAAAAAATAAACCTTTTTAATTTCCTTTTGTATAAGCCTTACAAGATTTCATGAAGTGGAGTCTCATTTGCACTTTTCAACTCAACAAATGTGTATTGAAGTTTTAATTTTCCACACAAAATAAGTTTTTTACCTTGAAAAAGAGAGAGGCAAGGACAAAATTATTTCACAACTTTTACATGCAAAAAGCAAATCAATTCTACAACTTTTTTTTAGACACTAAATTAACAATTTTAAACCCATGAACATATCATATATACTCCTTGTATCTCAATAAAGTTTTGGAGACACCAATGACAAAGGTATACATGTAATTTACAAATATTTATGAGATTGCAAATGAAATCAATAATGCTAATAAGTTGAATGATCAAGGAATGAAAGATTGGAGTGCAATTAACAATTCACAAAATTATTTCCAATTTTCATGTTTCCACCATTTTCAATCAATGTCATTGATGTTTACTAAATTGCAAACCATATAAACTTTGAAGTTAAAGAACACTTATGGACTCATGATTTTTTACTTATTTTTCTAATTTTAATCATCGAGTTCACTTTTCAACTTGTGAAGGCATCAACAAACTTCTATATTTTTTCTTGGTACTCTATTTAAATACCATTACAAATGTAAATTGAAACATTGTGACTCCACTTTATTGTTGATCGAGTGATTTAATTGATCACACAATAAAATTTTACCAAGTTTAATAAAGTTGCACTTAGAAATCAAGTTACAACTACATGAAACTATTTAAAGTAAGAAGTTAAAGAACACTTATGGACTCATGATTTTTTACTTATTTTTCTAATTTTAATCACCGAGTTCACTTTTCAACTTGTGAAGGCATCAACAAACTTCTATATTTTTTCTTGGTACTCTATTTAAATACCATTACAAATGTAAATTGAAACATTGTGACTCCACTTTATTGTTGATTGAGTGATTTAATTGATCACACAATAAAATTTTACCAAGTTTAATAAAGTTGCACTTAGAAATCAAGTTACAACTACATGAAACTATTTAAAGTAAAAAATGCATGACCTAAACTTCAAGAGAACCTCTTAGAACTTGCTATCAAATTTTCTAAGCCTTTACATGAATTCATAAAACTATAAAGCTATAAAATTACATTGAAAATTTGTACTTATGTTAGTAGTTATTTGACTAGATATTTAAATACTTCACATAGATTATTAGATTGATAAGATTTTATTACTTTCAGAATTAAATAATTTTGCAACACTTTTAGGTGACTAAACTTGACTTTAGATCACTTGTGACTATGAATAATAGTTCACAATCTTTGACTTGATGGTTATTGGTGGTCACTTCCTATTGGTTTCTTTGTCACCTCCATCCTCTCTTTAGTTCTATATAAACTCACTAACCAACTTGTATTTGGCATCTTAGAAGCTCTTAATCCAATACTCTCATTCTAACATTGCATATCTCTTAGAGTCACTAGTTTGCATAGCTCTTGGATGTCTTCACATACTAGTTTCTCAAGATTTGTTCTTTCAAATTGAATCATGTAAAAATTCTCATGAAGCTTGGCACAAATTGAAAATATTGTATGGTATTATAGATGAAGTAAGATGCTATCAAACTGATAATGAACTGATAAGCCTTGATCCTAAGAAATTTGACAGCCAAGACTACATCACTAAGGTTAATGATCTAAGAGAGCAATGTAAAGCATGTGGAATTGATAAGAAGGGAATTCAATTGGTCTACAATACAATGAACAAACTTGGTCTTGATTATGCTTCTTGTGTTTCTAGCTTTCATACTCATAGATTGACTATAGGGTCCGCATATACTACACCTTCATTTGCATCATTTTCTAAGATGATGATACATGAGCAACAAAAGCTTATCTCAATGGGTCTCATCAAGACTTCTAAATATCAGCCATTGTTGGTTAGTCAAGTGAAAGAATTAGAATCAGATAAGAAACAAAAGAAAACAAAGAATAATCAACATTTAGCTCAAGCAAAGAAAAAATCCTCTTCTAAAGGGGAATCATCTAAGAAGGAGAGGCCTACTTGTGCATATTGCAAGAAGGATGGACATGAAGAATGCTATTGTTATAAGAAGGATATTGATGAGTTGAAACATCTTCTCAAAAAGAATCACATTGATTTTCCTTCTAGAATGTTTGAATCACCTCCTTCTTCTTCAATATAGTCTAAAAAAGACAAAGGTCAAGTTGGTTTAGCTTCTACATTAGGAAATAAAGGACATGCTCTTTGTGATTTTCCAATTCATGGATCAAGTAGATGACTTCTAGATTTAGGAGAATCTCATCATATGGCATCTTTGCAATCTATATTCTCTTCTTTTCAACCTTGTACTATGTCTCCTATATTGATGGGAAACAATACATACATGAGTGTAATTGGGAAGGGATCTATTAGTTTTGGGGAAAACACTTTTTAGGATGTTTTTTGTGTTCCTCATTTGACAAACAATCTTCTTTCCATATATTAGATTACACATGGTGGAGATGGAATAACTATGGATTTCACTCCCAATTCAATCATCATTCGAGACTTGGAGAGTAGAGAGATAATTGTACTGGGATGGTTGATCATTCATCTCAATTGTATACATTTTCAGATTTTACTTCTAATGGTGACATTGTTCCTTCAATTGTTGATCACACTTCTAGAGTGAACCATGATTTAGAGGAGACATTTGGCTTTTTGAACTTGGGAGTTCTCACATCAGATCCAGTTATTGATCCATGCATTTCATCTCATCCATCTACTGTTGCAGTTGTTGATAATTATGTTGCTAGAGATATGGCTTCTTTTGATTTAGTGCAACAAGATCCTCATTGTATTTCATATTTGGTTACTTGTGATGGATTCTTGACAGGTATTTTAGACTTGTTTGTGGAGTCTCATATTTCAGATTTGGGAGGGATCATTGATGACATTCATTTTCTCTTTGATGGAGAAGATTCTTCTTCAGTTGTTGCAAGGGAACACCTTGACCCTCTTGTTCATTCTCTACATCATCATTCTTTGTAGTTTGGCGCGGTTGTGGATACTTTTGGACAACATTTGGAGGAGGCTTCTTTGTCTTTAGAGGAGATAGCTTTCTCTTTGGATCATGTTCTAAATTCCTCTCGACTAGATTATGGATTGTCCTCTTCAGTAGTGTGGCCTAGAACACCTGTTTGGAGTGTGATAGCTTTTGACATCGACATGGAGACACTTGAGCATGCTTCAGAGACATCATCCATCTTCCATACATCCTGCATACATCCATGGTTGTGTTTTTTCCTAAGGGAAGGAATGTTGCTCGGTGAGATTGGATCATCTTCAACATTCAATGTCAAGCTTTTACCATCATTCCAGGAGACTCAACATTCAAGGGGGCTACATTTTCTTTCTTCTTCTTCTCTCTTATGGGGGGTATTTTTACTCACATGGGATTTTCACCTTCTCATGCATCATTGAGAGTATTTATTTTTTGTATATTTCATCTCTCTTTTGGGTAGGAGTTTTGTCCCACTGGGTTTTCTCCTTTTCTCTATTTGTGAGAGATTTCATTGTCATATTTACATGGGTACCTAACATGGCCTCATAGTCGGGACCCATTCTTGCATCATTGTGTCATTTGCATAATAATCTACTACTCCCTAAGTTGCACTTAAAGGGGGGTGTTGGTGTAAATAAAGTTTTGTACCTATTTAATTCATTATTAGGGGACTTATTTACATTTTAATTTTACTTAGGTCCTAGAAACCTTTCTAGAAAGTGTTAGTTGTCATTAGTTGTTATCTTATCTTTTGACTTGTAACACATGCAAACCTAGGTAAGTGATAAGTTGTCTCATGCCATATGATTCAGACACTTGTTGACCATAATCTTATGACATCTCGTATCTCACCTTGGCTATATAACCAAGGGGTCTATCATACATTGTACAGATCAACATTGAATTATAATTGATAAGAATATAGTTTATTCTTGTCATATTCAGATCTTCTCTCTTTGTGCTTTCCATTTGGCCTCTAGTAATTACCCTTATCATAATCTTACGACATCTTGTATCTCACCTTGGCTATATAACCAAGGGGTCTCTCATACATTGTACACATAAGCATTGAATCATAATTGATAAGAATATAGTTTATTCTTGCCATATTCAAATCTTCTCTCTTTGTGCTTTCCATTTGTCCTTTAGTTCTTGGGTGGCTATCTCCATATCCAATTGTAACAAAACCCACTCCCCATGGGGATTCATGTGGAAAGAGGCACCATAGTTGATCATCCATACATCCTCACATGCATGCATGGAAAGGGTTACAAAAAATACATCTTATTCATCTTGAAAAGCTTTAGAATTTGAATCATATTGCTCATTCTTTTCTTTCTTCTTTTCCTTGCAATCCTTCTTGATGTATCCTTTCTTAGCACAATTCCAACATATTATCTTGGATTTACTAGGAAACTTAGATCTTCCCTGAGACTTGATCTACTCTTGTCTTTCTTCTTTCATTTTACCTTTGATTGTCCATGAGAAACTAGTGCTTCCTTGGTCAATTTAGAAGTCTTTCACCTCATCTTCTCCAAGAGAAGAGAAGCCAATAACTCATCAAGAACAAACTTTGAAGTAGTAATTATAATGACCATGACTAGATTGTCTTGTGAGTCTAGAAAGAACATAACATGACCATGCATCAATCTTCTTCCTTCATATTTACATTGGCAAATTGTAACTAGCTTACAATAGTGTTAAATGCATTACGGTACACAACAACTAAATGTCTACCATCCATCCTCAAATAATACAACTTCTTCTATAAAAAGTTTAATTTCCAATGATTTGACTTAGTTCAACTTACCTAAATTTTCCCAAAAGGCTTTTGCAAAGGATTCTTCGGAAACATTCAGGAGCACTAAATCTATCAAAAAATTATCAATGATATTTTTGGCTTCTAAATCTAACACAACCTAATCTCCATCCTTCATACCCAATTGTTTATTTTCAAATAATGCTTCCCATAGATCTCTATCTATCAATAAATCCTCCATTTTGATCTTTCATAGTTTGAAGTTTGTATAATTAAACTAATTTATCTCCATTCTAATGTGCTTGCCATTTTTCCTAAAAACAAAAGATCTTTTGCACTTGGCTTCCACTCAAACAATGATTAATCAAAAAATATTTTTCCTACCACTTAGGAAACAAAGTTGATAAGCCCTAATAGCAAATGAAAGGAAGTTGATAGAAAAAAAAATCCTACACTAATAGAATGGAAGAGAAATACATGCAAGATCTAACAATTAAAAAATCAAAAAATGAATGCAAAGGCATTCACCACAATGACCTAGTAATTACCCTGGGAAAATCCTTTAGATAAAAATCTAGCCTCCAAAACTCGAACCAATCTATTCACAACACCAAATCTAGTTAAATACATCAACACGCTCAAGTCTTCACATAAGAAAAAAATACACGTGTGGACGAACTGCAATAACATAACCTTCTCTAAATCATACAATCATAAAATCATGGACATCTCCAACTTTGAATCAATATATAGGCAAAACTTAAAGACTAGAAAGCACCAATAGTTTCTAAAATCATCAACTAAAAGGAGCATCAACATCTCCATGCAAATCCCAATGCTCAAATTAAGAAAATAAAAGTAAGAAATTCACTTTCAATTAGAGCACTCCACTTGTGATATTATGTACCCCTTTTGATAATGTGCACATGCAAAATAAAGATATTTCTTATTTTATCCAAGTCCATATTTAACTCTCCCTTTTGTCTTTCCATAACAGCTCTTGTCCACCTTACAAATTGTCACAATTACATCTAGCAATTTTCATGACAAATAAATGATAATTACAAATTACCAAATAACAATTAATGACAATTAAATGATTAAGTACAAATATGAGAAAAATAAATTTGAAACACCTTTTTCCCAACAATATATATTAACAAGTGTCACGTAGTGATGATATTTCTCTTTTTATTTAATAGTATAGTTAAATTTCAATTTCTTCCTTATAACTATTAAATATATTTTAATTATTTATAATCCTATTTTTTTATTTGATATGCAAGATGAGTATTTTATTATTAATAATATCAAAACTACAAACATCTGCAATGCAAGGATATTAAATTTTCATCACCAAAAAAATTTCCAAGAATCACCCAACCAGAAAAACTCTTCCACTAAAGACCAGAATTCATAGAATTCCCATCCTAACCAAAACCACAGTAACCACGACCAGAATAACGCACGGAAAAAATGCCATTTTAATGGCTATACTACTAACAAAGCTCTAGCCAAACTAACAAAAAACTACACCAACCCCCCACAGACTAAAAAACCTCAACCCATAGCCCAACTTACAAAAAACCATTAGCTTTTGCAAAGGCCTCAAAATCCTTTGCCCATTCAACGCCACCAGCCGCCATCAACCCGAAAAATTTCTTCAGAAACTCTACAGCCACTGCCACAATCATCTAATGCCTCATAAGGCTCGGCCCACACAAATCCAGGAGAAATGGATAAATCTTCAAAGTCTCGTCTGAGCGGAGCCACTCCAAATTGCAGGGCCTCGGGCAACCTTTGCCTTCAATCACTACATTAAGAATCTCGTCCACCCCTTCGACCAAATCTTCCATAAACATTTTAACCAGCAACCCCTTCGCTTTTTCCTTGGCAACTTTGTTGTCCAGGAGAGATGCCAGGAAACGCGAAGAAACATGCAAATTATCCCTCTCGTACTCCTTGCTTTCCAAGTGACCAGAACCCAACATCATCTTTATAGCCACAACGACCAAGGGATCATAATTAAGCAGAATACGCTTCATTCTTTGGCCAGTAATCTCCCTGAAGGAAGTTTGCCTCGCCTTCAACCGCAATGATATCGATGTATCCACCCCAAATCTTGCCAGGCCCTCAATCGATACCTCAATTACAAATTTTGAGCACTTCACCATCGATGTCCCTGCTTTGTTCACACCCGACAGAAAGGAAGGAAGGAAGCTCACAGTCTCCACTCGCACCTGCAAAGAAAACTTGACTAAAAATTGATACGAACCATCAATAAATAGAAACACCGTTCACAAGGCTGCTGCCATCCTATGCAAATGGTACACCATCAAACATGCAAGATGTCCTTGCCAAGAGGAGTAAATCTCTCACACAGTATATGCACTCATCACTGTACATTGAATTGGGTGTCGTAGCTGTCTTTAGCTATCCACCGTATGGCTGCGAAAAGACTTCCATTAACCATCACTTACCATTATGACCACCAACTCAACCTTCCTTTCCCCAACGACCCTGTCGTCGTGGCATAAAATGCCACCCCCCTCCGCCAACTTGGAGGGGCACCTGCCCTATCTCCCACTATTTATAATCTTAATTTTATTTCAATTAAAAAATCTATATAACTATAATTATAACTTAATCTATATAGTGATAATTATAGTAATAAACTTAATCTTTGAACCTATTATTTAATTATTATTTTAAGACTATTTTAATTCCATACTCTTCTAAGTGATGTTCTATGATACCCATCAAAGTCATCATTGGTTACAAGTAATAAAAGAGGCATTGTCAGCTTTGTTTCATCCTTTGGAAGCAAGGAATCCCTTTTTTTTATGGCGTTCCACAAGTTCACATCTAATTGATGCATTGTATCAAACAGTTCACAAGCCTTGTTGATGCTTTCATATTTTCCTCTTCCTCATGATGGATCATTGAGTGTGATCGGAGAAAAAACATACACAGATGAATCCACAAACTCAATATTATAACTTCATGAACTGTGAAAAACTCATACCAACTAAATTTCTCTATCCTTTAGACTTTGATGGATGTACATATTACATTTTAGATTTTTCATCTTGACACAAGGAGCGTGGAGGGGTAATGGTAAAGAGCTACACATGGTTGAAAGTGTCTAAAGCCTTATGAGCAATTCCATTTTGTATGAAGTCTACAATATTGCATTCCATGCAACCAGGTTTCTTTGGGTATTCTGTCAAACAGTTATCATGCCTTGTCTTTGCTTCCACAGTTTGCATTGGTTGCTTCTATTCAATCCATCAATCTTGCATGAATTTCTTTTTGTATGCCTCACGTATTTGTAATAATTGATGCTCAGAAATGTTTGCTGTGGGTCCTCCCAACTCACAGTAATTTTCAGTTTGCATATCATATTGTTTGTCATATTCTGTACTCTTTTCCTCATTGCTTCCTGCAATACCAGCAGATAATGTCCTGGGAAGGAGTCTTATGGTGTCCTAAGGATCATGTTAATCTTTTAACAGGCATATAATTACAAACCCAATAAATAAAAAGTGTGTAAGGGAATCTGAACATGTAATGGATAATCTGACTTCCGTATCATTAATTGTCACTATGGAAGCATTGCCAGCATCTTTGTCTCTATCCTTATTAATACAATGAGCAGCATTCATTACAAATAAGGATTTATGATAAAGATATATATGAGATCAGTTTCTTGAATATTATATTTTAATATTCATTTACTTCAATGATTAAATAGATAATAATGAGTTTAGATTGAGTTTAGAATTGGTTTTTGTTAAGAAATATAAATAATTGTCTTAGTTTTATTGGTCAAAATTTATCTTTAATCATTGAATTGAGTATGGTTTAAGAGTAGTTAATTGAGAGTGTCTCAAATAGAATAATAAAATCAATGTTGAACTACCTTCGACGAGGAGGAAGTTAAAAAGAGTGTTCTATATTACTTGTGAAGGGAGCAAAGCTAGACTTACAACAAGAGGCCTCTACACACCAGAATGATTATCTCAAGAGCAGGGATTGCTATCACCTTTTCATTATGCTTTTAATAAATTTTTATATCATTTTAGACAATAAGATGTGAAGTTTTCTTTGCACTTTGCAAATGTGCTTTCAAGCCTCATACTTCACAAAAAAAAACATAAACTTTAACTTTTCCATTTCTATTTAGTGGGAGGCAAAAATTAGAGGGGCGGGGACTCAAAAGGAGTTTGCACCTTTTCTTAAGTGCCTCAAGGTTTTGCACCTCTACCCTTTAAAAAAGAATTTAAACATTATTAATTTCTTTTTGTATGAGCCTTACAAGATTTCATGAAGTGGAGTTCCATTTGCACTTTACAACTTGACAAATGTGTATTGAAGTTTTAATTTTCCACACAAAATAAGCCTTTTTGCCTTCCAAAAGAGAGAGGCAAGGACAAAAATGTTTCATAACTATTACATGCAAAAAGCAAATCAATTCCACTAACTTCTTTTTAGACATTAAATTAACAATTTTAAACCCATGAACATATTATATATACTCCTTATATCTCAATAAGGTTTTTGAGACATCAAGGACAAAGGTATACATGTAATTTACAAATATTTATGAAATTGCAAATGAAATAAATAATTCTATTAAGTTGAATGGCCAAGGAATGAAAGGTTGGAGTGCAATTAACAATTCACAAAATTATTTCTAATTTTCATATTTCCACCATTTTAAATCAATGTCATTGATTTTTACTAAATATCAAACCATATAAACTTTGAAGTTAAAGAATACTTATGGACCCATGATTTTTTTTCTAATTTTAATCACCTTTCACTTTGCAACTTGTAAAGGAATCAAATAACTTCTATATTTTTTCTTGGTACTCTATTTAAGTACCATTGCAAATGTAAATTGAAACATTGTGACTCAAGTTTATTGTTGATCAAATGGTTTAATCGATCACACAATTGAAATTTTACCAAGTTTAATAAAATTGTAGTTAGAAATCAAGTTGCAATTGCATGAAACTATAAAGTGAAAAATGTGACCTAAACTTCAAGAAAACCTCTTAGAACTTGTTATCAAATTTGTTAATCCTTTACATCAATTCATAAAACAATAAACCTATGAAATTGCAATGAAAATTTGTTAGAATTGTGAAAAACATGAGCCACGAGATCAAATAAGAGACCCGCAAACAAAGAATTGCTATATTCCTCAACAAGAAAAATCTATAGAATGAACCTCAAGAATCTTCAAGGAAAACAAAGTCCTCAAAGGTTGAGAGTTCTATCAAAGGCATGAAAGCTTGAGAGAGCAGAAGAGTTAATACAATAAGGGTTGAGTGTTATATAGGAGCAACCTTAAATGGTAAAGGGATTAGATCATGAAAAGTGTTAACATCTCATGCAATGTGACAGAATGATCTAATAATAGCTCACTCTAGTTAACATAGAAAATTACTTAGTTAACTAAATAAAGAACTCCTAACTGCATGAGAATAAATTAGACTAATAATTAATTAAAGATAATTTAATCATTAGCTAATGCATGATTACTCTAATAAAATTTGTACTTATGCCAATAGTTATTTGACTAGATATTTAAATACTTCACATAGATTATTAGATTGATAGGATTTTATTACTTGAATTAAATAATTTTGCAATGCTTTAAGGTGATTAAACTTGACTTTAGATCACTTGTGACTGAATAATAGTTGATAATCTTTGACTTGATGGGCATTTCAACAACTCGTAGCATCAAGTCAACAACTAATAACGATTGAGTACATTTGCAACAAGAATAAGTGACATGAATGTTTTTTTGACTAAATGAAAATAATAAAGAACACTCACATATGACTTGGAATATAGGCACAATTTATAAGAAAATTACTTCATAATACATGTCAATTTAGAGTGTGATTTAAAAAAAAAAATTAAGTAAAAAATGAGGATAACACATTCTTGTCCAATAAAATGTATACCTCAATAACACATGAACCATATATTGATTGAAAAGAGTATTAAAAAACACATGAAATATTTTTTCAATTTAAATTAAATATTGTGTACTTAATACTCAATACCCAATTGTTTTCCTCACCACTTGAAGCTAGTTAATCTGAAAACATTGACCAATTTGAAATTCAATATATTTAACTCTCATTTTAATTTTATAATTTATCCTTTTGATTTCTTCATTGTTAAAGGTAGCTGAATGTTACTCATGAATTAAGGGTTATAGTAAATGTCTATTTTAATAAATTTGAATTGAAGTGAAGTGACTTTGTAATATTTCAATTGTCTCAATATTCTTTTATCATTTTAATAAATTAAATAAGAGTTTGTGATATATAAAAATAATGTAATTATAATAAAATAAATGTTTATATAATAATTTAAATTTTAGGTTTTGATTTTGTTTAAGTTTATTTTTCACTATGATAATATATCATATATGTTTTATTGAAATAGGAAATTTTAATAAATATAAAAAAATAAGTACATAAAATATAGTCATATATGCTAAAATCTATGAGATGACATTGATTGTGGTGCTTATATTATTATTTTCCCTTTTTTAAAGGGGGTAAATGCTTTTGACACAAAGTTATGAACCAATGAGTTCACAAGTGGGAGATCTCATCTCCAACATAAACACTCAGCAGTAACACCCCAATGGGGTTTGAACCTTGGTGGCAAGAACACCAACACCACATTTAAAACATCACATTAGACCAATACCAATAATATTATTATTTTACTTCTTTTCATTGAAATAATTAACAAATAATTATGAAAATTCTATATAATATGAAAATATAGTCACATTTTGATCATCCATAAATTTACTTATTTGTCAAATATTATATATTGTTATTTCTTTGATTCAAAATCTACTTGATTGTCTGTAATAATTCTTCTCGTACAAATCATCCATAATTATTTGTGATTTGAAATGGAATCAATGTTAAACCAAATATCCCATTTGCATCAACAAGAATAGTTTGCAAAAAAATATTGAAGTGCCTATAAAACAATACTACATGGACAACTTTAGCATCTAACAAATATCATGAATAAATTAGTTGAACGGGATTAGCTTAAGTGGTAAATCGTTAAGGTTTTTATAATGGAGAACCCTGTTTATTTGAGAAATGAGTTAATTTTAATATGAAAAACTATTGATTATCTAAATTAGTTAGATTAACATATTTAATGATAGGTTTGACATAACACAATAAATCAAGCCAAGTTCAAGTTCTCATGAATTTGGTAGAAGATATCTTAATAGTGAAATCTAAGTTGAAGGATTCCATGCAAAGTGAATACCCCAACAAAAAAATTATTTGAATCTAAAGTATATAAAACAACCAATAACAATAAAAATAAAAAATAATATGATTTCCACCAATTTTTCAACATTTGTACTATCAATTTTAACAAAAAGAATTTGTTGTTTATTTTTATAGTCTTAACTATGTGTGTCATGACTTTCTTAGAATAATGAAAGAAGAACCAAGTCCTTTTTAACAATAGAAAAAGAGAAAGTGTTAATAATAGAAATAATAATATTAAGACCATTATTGATATTATTCTAAATGATTTTTAAAAATAATTTAATTAATTAAAATTGCATTAAAGTAAAAATAAATCAAAATAAATGATATTTTAAATTATAAGAATATCATGAGACTACTGAAATCAAAACATAAAAAAGCTCAAAATTATTAATTAAATGAATCTTACATTATATCATCCATAAAAATCATAAAATTGTCTTTGTTGCACATTGAAATAAAACAACAATGAATATAATTACATAATCCACAAAAATATTATATCAAAATGGATACATCATAATTGGATTGGTTGATTTTGACTTTATTTGGGATATAATTCTCATGGCTATTCAAAGAAAAATGAACGTTTTTTTATTTAGACATGATCTTTCTATCATTCTAATTTGTAAAATGAAAAAATGAACAATTTTTTCATGTGAATGATGAAAATTGTAAATAAATATATTTTTTAGAGTCAAAAGTTGAATTTTTGAAATGAAGAAATATAAATAAATTATTTTTTTAATACATTTACATCTATTTTCACTTATTTTTCTTTAAAAAAATAAATGTATAAAATTAAAAGCATGTATTGTATCATGTTTAAATTAACCTTTGATTAATAAATCTATTGAAAATAAATGACTATGTAATGCTTTAATATATGATCTACATATTCTATAAAGTAATATAAGAAATAAAAGAAGAAATAATGTTAAACTTACAATAACAATAAAAATAAATCTTTTAAAATATATACAAATAATTTAAACTTTGAAATTTTAGTGAATTAAAAATATTGAGAACTTTGTCATATCCCCTAGATACCTTGCTAAATCTTTTGCATGACTCCTAGCCCCGATGTAATTTGGACTAGAGATGGATTTTTCAGATTTTATTATGTAGACATATATGTATGTGTGTGTGAGTGTGTTTGTGTCTGTGTGCTAATTCTGAACCTTGATGTTAACATTAATGAATGTGGTTATTAATCTTATTATATTATTTTAAATTTAATGCATTAAATTGTCTAAGCTGACTTGGACTAATAACTTGGTTGTTGGACTTATGTGAGGTTTGTCATTGATTTTAGGTACTCGAGGTGCATGATGAGGTGGATTTTGTGGTCCAGTGGGATGAGAGACAATCAATTGGTAATACCATTTTAGTGCCAATATCTTGCCTGTATTTCCGACAACTTGAAGTTCATTTAAGCCTAAGACCTTAGTTGTATATTAAATTACCATAGTTTATTTGTTTTTGGCTAGGTAAAGGCATCTCAATAGCCTAAATTATTCTGGTTAATTAAGAATATTGTATAATGTTAAATATATTAAGATCAATAAATGTATTAACAAATAAATAAATAAAAAAGAATAAAAGTTAAAATAAGGAAATAAATAAATAGTTAGCAATAAAATGAAATAGAATCAAAATCAATTTAAAACAAATAAATACATGTGGCATGAGCGATTAAATGGAAACAAATAGTAAAATAAAATTAACTTAAATGATAAATACTTGTCACATTAATACAAGGATAGGAGCAATTAAATATAAGCTATTGAACTACATGAGGCAACAGAAAAATAAAATGGAAGGAGAAAAGCCACGCATAGGAAGAAGGGATTTGTGCACAAGAACCAGCTTAATGGCACGCAACCTCCATCCATGGCCAAGAGATAGGCAGGATTAAAGAGGAATGGTTGCAAGCGTGGGTGAGAGGAGGACTGGTCGTGCCATTAATGGGCATGGCTCTCCAGTGCAAGGCACCCAGTCTGCAGGATGTGAAAGAAAAAAATAGTGTGCCTGCCATTATAAACACCTAAAGACTTTGAAAATGGACACCAGAAACTTGTTAGGGGCAGAGAGAGAAGGTGAAAGGTTAGCGGTGCAGAGTTGGGAAGGCAGTGACGACTAGGGATTCTTTCAATGCTATCTCAGATGCCATTCACTTGGACATTTCAATCTCAAGTTCTAAACCCCTTTCTCTAGTTGTAGATTTGTCTATATTTCAGTATTCATAATAAAACCTTACTTTTGGCTTCAATCATTTTAAAGAAAAACTAAAGATGGTCTTATTATTGTTGAAAACTCATAACTCTCTAATCATTTTCCTAGAAACTATCTCTTTTCTACTGTTAGTAATGATACTCTATAATTGAGGGTTGTAGTTTGGGTTATTCCTTGAAATTTTGACCTTGCAGCCTAAGCTTTAGATTTTTGTTAATATTCTAGACTATACTTGGTCATTCTCTGTTTATCTTGGAGTTCAATGTAGGTCTATGGAAGCTTGTATTGTTCTTAAGATTAGAAGGATAAATCAAAACCCCAAAACTTTAAGAGTCTCTTTGAAATATATTTTGATCAGTATATCAAACCTTTGCTTCAACACTGCAAGTGGTAATCATACTCTTCAAATCCCAGAATTCATAACTTGGTTGTAACTAAATGTGATAAATGGTGTCTATGCCACCAATTTTTGGTTCTTTAACCTTAGTTCTATGCTACCTAAATATGGGTGCCATGAATGAATGAGTTTGAGAATGTGTAGAAGGGGTGGTTCTTCAACCACTTTATATGGAACTTTGTTGTTAGAAAACTACCTTGTTCTCTCTTCATACTTGCTAGAGTCCATTAGAAACCCTCTCTAAAGTATCCTTTTCTCTATTTAATTGACCCATAATAGTCATCATGATATTATCCATGTAATTATTGGGGTCATGGGCTGCTACCCTAAATATTCACACATTTGTTAGTATTGGAAAGAAATAAATAAGATAACACAACTATTTAATGTTGAAACAATAAAACCATTAACTGAAGTCACTGAAGGAGTGATGTAGGGGTTGCTCACTGTATCACCCTAGCTACTAGCTTTATAATCAATTTCCACCTCTAAAGTGCCCTTTTTCTATAATTTCTTACGCAAGATGAAGGAAGGATAGGCAGATGGTGAGGATATGTTGTTTCTCAATAAATTAGGAATTATATACCTCTGTTACTATCACTCATGCTCTTAAAGAATGTTAAATATGCACACCATCGTATAGCATTGTTGGTTGCTAGGTCTATCTTAAATTCGGATATGTTTTGTTGGTTGTTGGGACAACCATAGATAATCACACGGTTAATTTTTTCCATGTATTGCGGGCTGCCAAGACTATCATAGTTAACCACTTGGTTAATTTTTTATATGCTTGTTGCTGCTAAGATAGTCTTAAGTGATCAAGTAGAAAAAATTCTATTATGATATGAGAAAATAAGTCACCTACGGGTCCTTGCTTGGCAACGTATGTTAAGGGATTAAATATAAGTAGGGTATAAACCACAAACTATCAGGGGGTGAAGAGCTACCTCACTTCCAACCGAGAAGAGTCTGTGAGCATGTAATGCTACCATAGGAAATATCTATTATTGTCATTCATGGCTACAACTAAGTTGGGAACATGCTTAATCGTGTTAGGGACATATATTCCATAGTACCTTCTTGCTCAAGATTGATAGGTGTCTAGGGGAAGTACTTGCTCGAGATGGACGTAAGTCAAGGAGTGGTACTTTCTTGCTTGATATTGATAGGTGTCTAGGGGCAGTACTTGCTCGAGATGGACAGAAGTCAAGGAGAAAAACTTGTAAGCTCAAGATTGATAGGTGTCTAGGGGCAGTACTTGCTCAAGATGGATAGTAGTCAAGGAGCAATACCTTAATGCTCAATATTGACAGGTGTTTAGGGGTTGTAATTGCTCAAGATGGACAGTAATCAAGGAGCATTCTATGTCAGATATGGATAACCTTGTTTTCTTAGCCATCCAATGGACTGCAGGGAAAAGTTCCTAACAAGCTCAAGTAGGTAACATATTAATCACCTCATAACCTTTATAACTATGGGGGAAATGGTATCTTAAGTCTACCACTGGTATGTACACCTTGAGATTTGGTCCCTAGGAAGATATTTTATACATTGCTTACGGGTCTAAAATGAAAACTCTCTCTCACTATGGGCCACATAATCCACTTGGAGGGGTGGATAGGGTTTGAATCCACTTTGGTTGGGATCATTTTTCACCCCACCATAATCCAGAGTAGACCATGGACATGGAGCCTTCATGAATCATAAAGCATTTAAGGTATGTGCACTTCATAATGACAGCAATCTTCTATTGGTTATTGAAGTAAGCTTTATTTGTAAGATGTATCTTGACATGATTATTAAGATGTAAATGTTGATTTCTCTTGCTTTTGTTTAATTTTTAGTTCAATTCCATGTATTCCTTCTTCTAATGATAAAAAAAAATTGTTCTGCAAAATTCTTCCTTTCGTTGGGGTTGATGTCACATAGGTATCAAAGCTTAGAACTTGACTCTAGGACCTAAGTGCTCACTCTTTTGTTGCATTAATATGATTGGTATTGGCAGTCATGGTTCGTGGAAAGAAAGGAAAAGGAAAGAAGAAGGTATTAGGAAAACAACATCCCCGAAGAAAGGAACCAAAAGGATCCAAGGCCCCAATTGCAGTAGGGTCAAACATAGAAACTGAACCCATATTGGACACAGAGCCTTTGGCTGAAACGATCAAACAATTAAAATTACAGAAAGGAAAGGAAATGGCTAAACTATACGAGAATCACAAACCATCAAGTAAATTCCCTTGACCGACCCCTAAACCCAGGCCCTCAACTATTTGAGACTTCCCCTTTGTTTGTGGACATAATGCACCTATTCTCTCTAAGGAAGCCATTGCAAAATATAATCATGTTCATGCTGCTATGTCTGTAAATGTGGGAACCTCGGATGAGGAAAAACTCGAAGAGGAGTAGACTCCTAGTTCGTAACTAGAACTATGTACAAGATGATGAA